>WSXT02136860.1:0-10569 GCA_011762715.2 Neuroterus valhalla
TTCTAAAACCAGTCATAGGGGTGCCTTCCAGCCCCCACGAGGCTTGGGAATTGGGGAAGGTGTGTGACCTACATAATATCTGAAACCAGTCATAGGGGTGCCTTCCCGTCCCACGGGGCTTGGGGAATGGGGAAGGTGTGTGATCTATATTATTACTATAACCAGTCATAGGGGTGCCTTCCCGCCCCCCACGAGGTTCGGGAAATGGGGAAGGTGTGTGACCTACATAATTTCTAAAACCAGTCATAGGGGTGCCTTCCAGCCCCCACGAGGCTTGGGAATTGGGGAAGGTGTGTGACCTACATAATTTCTGAAACCAGTCATAGGGGTGCCTTCCAGCCCCCACGAGGCTTGGGAATTGGGGAAGGTGTGTGACCTACATAATTTCTGAAACCAGTCATAGGGGTGCCTTCCCGTTCCACGGGGCTTGGGGAATGGGGAAGGTGTGTGATCTACATTATTACTATAACCAGTCATAGGGGTTCCTTCCCGCCCCCCCACGAGATTCGGGAAATGGGGAAGGTGTGGGACCTATATTATTTTCATAACCAGTCATAGGGGTGCCTTTCTGCTTCCATTGTTCGTTGAGAAGGGTACCGCGTGTAGGCAACTCTGCACTTCGTACCGGCATTTTCCCCCGTTTTATAGAAAACCGTCAGTCGGATGGTAAAAATATATTCAACATAAACTATGTATTTTTAATGGACCTACAATTTTTATCTGAAGCTTCTTTTTAAATTTCCACTATTCACTGAGATAAATGTAAATAAACATAATTTTCATTGGTTTTTCATGGTTTTCACCATGAAAATCAAATTTGCGCCAATTTTTACTATCATATTCGTGATCAGCGCGTTAAAATACTTCGGTATACAGAGTTTCAAAGAAATCGGAGGTAAGCGCTTTTCCGAACTCCACCCGCTACTTTTAGTTGACCGGGGAAATTGAAAAACATGACCGGGAAAAACCGGGAAATGACCGGGGATTCCAAATCTTCTGCCAAATCGCCACCCTGTATTTATACTTTGCAAGTTGATTTTCATTTCTCTTTATGGAGGGTATTGTGCTTTTTCATTTGGTTTATAGTAATAGTTATTAATTTGGTGATTTCATTGAAAAAGACCTCGAATTTGTTTACTGTAGAATATTCGAACTTGGCAGGAATACTAAATTCAAGTTCTAAGCTAGAAAACAAGATAAACTATGTTTCTAAAAATGTGAATCAACACTTGAAATGAGAATTTCAATTTTGATGACATGTATGATAAGACATAAAAACATCACAAAAAAGTATAATTTCGATATTCTGAATTGCACCATCAACAATGCTGACAAATCCTAGATAAGAACTAATTCCCACAGAAAGCTCTATCTTAATAATACGGAAGTCATTTCGAATTATGAAAGTAAATCTGGGGAGCAATTTGAAGCCGTGAAATGATATAAACAATTATTCTATCTAATCGCTGGATGATGGTGATTATTGCGATAATGGATGGTTTTTCAAACGAGACAATTGTGATTTGAACAAGAATTAGTTCAACAATTTGTAATTTTGCAATGCACTTGTTGATTGCAATTTATTTCTACTTGTTTGGCAACAAACCGCCAATGAGTCACGCATGATTGCGGTTGCATAAGAAAGTTCATTTTGCAAATAAGATAGTTAACAATTTTGTTTCCTGTCAGTGCAAATTTGTTCCAAATGATTTTCAAATTTACTGCATTTAGTCTTTAATTTAACCTAAAATCGAGACGTTGATCCCATTTTCCACCTTCTTAGTTGAAGTTTCGATTCATTTTTTAAGAATCATGAACGAGAATTCAAGGGATGCATCAATTTTATTTGAACCAGTGTAAATATAACCTAAATATTAGTATTCATATTGGAATCTCATTATGAATATTATGAGAAATGCTGGATTTGACTTGATAAAGCATAAGTTTCAAAGAGAAACTTTTGAAAAGGAAAAGGCTTTGTCTTAGGGTTAACAGATGGGTCGACCTAAAAACCAGGACACTTGAACATTTTCATGTAAACTGGAATCCTTGCAGGAGCATTTTCAAGACCAAAAGGCATACGGTCAATATCATAGCATCCATAGGAGTGGTATTAAATATAGCTAGTCTCGTGTGTATAATATAAATCTTATTGTTTTCGTGACAAAAATCAGGTTTCTTTCAAATGATAACTATTTATTATCATATTTAGGAATTCATTGTGCAAAACTAGAACTCCCATTCAATAGCATCAAGGATATAAGAAAGAAGTTATATCAGATAAAAGTCAATTCATCTTCTTAGAACATTTATTCAAATGGCCAGAACTCACTATCCATAAAAAAATACAAACTACATGACTTTCTATCTCTAATCGTCTACACATATATAAGATATGATTTTTAGTGTTAAAACTAGTTAATCGATAAGCATAGACAACAATTAGGTGTGCAAACATTGGTTTCGTTGAAACTAGTACATTTTGATAAATAGGTATCAAAATATTTTCGTGCCGGCTAAGCCGGCTAAACGTGCTTCTAGTAAAACTAACTCACGATCTACGTTGTGGGTTTGTGGGAACTGAGCGCGAGAGAAGTGGATGGGCAAGCGTACCTACATCGGATTGACAACATTTTACTGGGAGCGTCACCTTCTCGACAGTTCACAACGCACGTATAAGAGTTTTACTCCAACCAATATTATGAAAAAGGGTTGTACTGGGGGCTCGTATTTACCATTTTGAAATCGTTCCTGGGAATGGCAACTCTTTTATCCCCTTTTCGTTTCTACCTGGCAGGAATTCAGGAACAAAAGTGCGGTGCATGACCTACGACGCAAAAACTCGTTGTACCTTTCAGATCACGCGAGGTTAGTCTAGGTTATGCATCCCACAGACCCCTTTGTCCTTGATAAAAAAATAAGCGTCTAGACAGAACGACGGGTCCTATTCTAGATTTGGATAATAGGTTCTACCGCTATATTCATAAAAAAGGATCTATAATACCAGCATGAATGGCTAAACTGGTTCCCCGACCTTGAACTTTGATCATGTCGTTGCGGCTATGAAAAACCAGCGTGCAAAAGGAAGCAGAAGCACATTAAATTTATCACTCTGCTTAAAAATAGGTTGGTCCTAGAAAAAAGAAACTGACTTGAGGAAAAAAATATTCAGAAATAATAATATTGAACCGAGTTCAAAAATTGCGCTGAACAGTGGAAAATAATTAATTGCAAAATTAGAGATTACTTCGAAGCCAGTGCAAGGAAAAACTATTCAACTGGGGCACCGATTTAGGAATTATTTCTACTTTTACAAATTATCATGCTTGATAATTATTATCTTTGATTGTTTATCTTTGCAAACTGTCTAACGCAGTTTTTGAAGCCGGCCTTCAATCTATTTTTTTTAAATATATTTTTCTTCATTAATTATAATATTTTCTCTTCACTCATTTATTGTTTCATCATAATTATATTTTCTGTTCAGATTCCAATTATCATATATATTACAATCTTTTACGGTTTGAACTTTTTTTTCTTGTCTGAACGAGCTAACCTAGCGCTAGCTAGTAGGTATTTCAAAAATCTATCTTAGTTCATTGACGTTACGAATTAACTATGAGCTGCAGGAAGAATAAGAGGTACAATTTGCTCACCAAGAATATAATCTTTATTTCTCAAGTAAGTAGTAAAATAGTAGTTGTAAAATATATTATACATGTGTGATGTCATCAAGGACGTTACCCAAATCTTTGTAAAAGTTCTCCTTAGTTAAGCCAACTGTGGCCGTTGAGTTATATTCTTCATTTGAAACTGTAGGAAAAAAAAAATTTTAATAAATAAGAAATACGATTTTTTTCCTTGAAATTAAAAAGGAAGCTTGTTTATTATCTCTCGATAAATTTACAAAAGCGGGTGTTTTTGAAAATAAGTTGATCTCCTCGTCGCAGAGCCGTGTACTTCTTTGTGACATTCCTTTCAAAAAATTTCTTGATCGTATTTTCCGAATTTTCGTTCAAAATGCTGTCCTTGTCAATCCAACCTCGTAAAATTTATTCCTGAAAAGTAAATTTCAATTAAAAATAATATTTTCTTTTCTTAACACTTACGCTAATGCTCTATTTTCATTTTATGAATTCTCGAAAATGAAAATATATGCTCCTGTTCTGAAGAAAAATGAAATAAGATCTCTGCACCAATATTATGCGGTCTGTGTGGCCCTCATCTATAAGCGTGCAAAATGTTTCCCAACTTCTTTTTGCTCCAAGGTTATACGTAAACTGTGAAAAATCTTAGGCCGTCGTGAGACGCCCGGTAGAAGTGATGAGGATATACACACCCGAAGGTTGTGTTTAGGCACGCGTGCGAACCACGACCTTCAAGAAGAACTCAAGTCGCTGTACAGTGTAATATGCCACTCTACTGTTAGATTCTCATGGTGACGAAGGACGGAGAGAAAGAGAACGAACAGAAACGAGAACAAGCGATTGGTGCGCGGGAGAGAAGTGGAAGAAGTGAAGGAGGGATAGAGAGGGGGAAGCCTCCCCTCAAGCCGCCTTGGCGAAAGGATGAGAAGTGGAAGACGTGAAGGACAGATAGAGAGGGGGAAGCTTCCCCTGACATCCTTTCAAGTTTTACTTCACCCTGCACTTACCCTAACTTGTGAGTTCACACCCCGTGCCATGAAAAGTTTTCACTTTAAAAATTGTACCTGTATGTAAGCAATATGGTATGGCCCAATAATTACATTATTTGTAGCGTGTTATAGCTGCCAAATATAAATTCTTACCTGCCTTATTCCTATAATACTTTTTAATTAAAATATTCTACTAATTACAAAATAACTTGAATGCACCACTTACTCTGTCTTTCATACATTTATTATAATTTACAATAAGCTACACTATACGTTGTTCGGATTGTAAACAAATTAGACTCCACAATAAGTATTAACGATATCTTGGATAATAAGTATTGCAAGCGATTGCAAACGGGACGGAGCACAAATGTGCAGGGTCTGGCAATGCGTAGGTTAGAAGGTTAGGGGAATCACGCACACTACGCTTACTCTCCCCACCTCTTCGGCGGGCTTTCAGTACACCGAGCCCTGATTTCTATAATACACTGGATAGTGGGTGACGTCACAAACGCGTGCCGAGTTGAAGCCGTAAATACGAGTATGTTTTTCTCTCGAGTCCATACATGAGTCAGCCGACTGTTACATGCTGAGCCGGGACAGCGTGCATTGGCGCGTCAAAAGATACTCGTATCGACAGCTTCTATTCGGCACGCGTTCTAACCTATAAATACATGGCTATCTTCGGGTATATATCGCGTTTCAGGTGTCAAGTCTCTTTTGCGCATGTTTCTCTTACGGCAAGTCACTCCCGCGTCATGTCTACTGAGAAGGGTGGCAATTTTGTGTCAGTTCTCCCGAACCGAATGGTCTTCCTGCGGCATCTTTCACCGGCAAAAGTGCGGCATCTCTCACTAACATAAAATTCGAAGTCTTCCTTCAGAGCAAACGGGCGAAGGACTGGTCATGGAAATAATGTAGATCATATACCTTCCTTTTTCTCCAAGTATCGTGGGCGGTGGAAAGGTTTTCCTGAGTCGAGTCATGGGAATAATGTACGTCACACAACCTCGAAATGGTAAATCGGGTCATAAAAATAATGTAGGTCACATGCCTTCCTTTTCCCCCAAGTCTCTCGTGGGGGCGCTATGTTCTATCCAGTGTATCATACAGATCAGTGACTCCGAATGAGTCAGCGCGCGTACTACTGGCGAACTAGCCAATCCAGAGTGGTCTCTGGTGCTCTCCGAAGGAGTGGGGGATACCATCACCCCTCCCGATGTATTAAGTCGACTTGCTCGCCTTAAATGCGACTTAGTGCTCCGTCCCGTTAATTTCTATGTCCATTATTTCAAACGACCCACAAAACAACCAATCACATGAGGAGAAATGGTCACGGCCGTCTGGTGGCTTCAAATGCAAACTACATGCGCGCCAATGTTTTGAATTTGTCGGTTCATTACTTTTGAAAGTGTTGATCAATGATATAAAATTTTGCAATTATTCATGTTCTTATGGAGGGGGGCAAGTTTACAATTATTTCGAAGCACCTGTTTACAATTTCCGGAATAAGAAGATTCTAGCTTACTATTGTATAAACAAAGAAGAAAGACCTTTTGTGTAAACTTAATCTTCCATGTTTGGCGTTTCAAAAGATCCTTTCTTATTTGCTCAATGTGTGGAAAATTGATTAGAGCGAAATCATTTTTTCCTTATGTTCTTTATTTTCTTTTTGTTTTATTTTCTCTTCGAGATTTCAATAAGGACATTTTTTAAGGTTGTTTGTCCAAAGTTGGTCGTTGTACTCTGGTTTTTTTTTACAATTCCCGCGAGTTGCAGGTATTATCTTTTGAAGTTTTATATCAGTCTAAAATTGAGAGAAAGGAGTTGGTTTTTTGTTCGTTTTTATCTGTATTTGTTTATTTCATTGCTCATGTGCTTAATGAGTATTACTCTGTTTATTTATGATGACTGTGTGTTATTATTGACAATCGTAGATTATTATTGACTTCCGTTTCTTTCAAGGTTGAAAAAATTGTCCTTTGAGCAAGTTCGATCACAATTTTCCGAAACATTTTTTTTTTTAAATTGAAATATTGTTTTGAAAAATTAATCTTATTCTATGCTCGTCTGCAAGGGAGCCAAATCATTTTTTTGAACCTATCGTTAGCGGTATTTTTGGAGACTTATTGAAAAAGATTTGTATAAATTTAATTTATCTATTCAATATTATTTGAGAAAATCAGTAATAAGAAGGCATAAAAAATGCATATTCTTATTCGCCTCGCCAAGTATAGCAATGTTTGGCAAAATAGGTCAATAATGTTATTTCTTTTTTTCTCAGTTCTCATTCGATAGCTTATCTCTTAAGATACAAATTTTTACGTAATGCGACATTGTTTTTTCAACTTGAACTCTCATATCGAAATAATGTTTCCATTGTTGGAACGTTGGCTTATGAGTAAAATGAATAATATTCGTATTTTTATTTTTAGCCAATAAGGTAGATGTCCCAGTAATCGTGAGTTTTAAGGTTGTACACACCACAAATGAGTATTTTACGCGAAAGAATACAATCCTAAAATATTTTTAAGTTATTGGCATAGTGCTTATTGTGGAAAGAATTTTTTATTAATTCTTTCATTCATAAAAGTAGTGCACATGGGTGACAAAATTCATTCATATTGATGGTGTCGATGAATCACGAAACGTAGTGTAGCTTAACATTTTTAGGTTGGGAAGGGCGTTTCTTTGCTTAAGCTTTTAATGTGTCAAGAATTTACTTTTTCACTCACATCGAGAATCATACTCAGTTATCATATCTGCTCATATAATAACAATTTGTAATTGTTCAAACGATCTTTGTTAGTAATTGCAATATTGGGTTTTTTTCGTCACACGAATTCCGTTCTTTGTATGTACTTGAATGTTAAATGACTGATCTTCGAATGACGTTGAGGAATTGGGATGAATAACAAAAACTGCCATTCTTGTAAACAATTTTGAGTTCTTCGCTATGTTACTCACCTTTGAGTCTTCCTGCTCAGGAGGGAGGAGAGCCCACACAAAACCACTAATCAGCCTGCGGAAACGAAAGGGATTTTCCCAGTTGAGGGCGAGCTTAAACTGGATTTTTCCTGTTGAGTGCGAGCTTGAACTGGTTTTTTCCGGTTGAGTAACAGCTTGAACTGGAATTGTTTTGGACAAACTGTGTATTTGTTTATTACATTTGTTTAAACCATCAATAATCGAACAACGCGGTAGTGAGTTGGTTTAGTTTCCTTAAAGTTATAGCTATTTTACGGTTCTTTTTCGTACAGGGAATGAAATTTGATGAAGTGAATTGGGTTTTCCCAGTGTGAGTTATCTAAACTTTCTTCGCTGTTGACGACTCAGGGATGGCTTTGTTGAATTAGTCAGGGAATTGAGGTTATGTCGGGAAAAGAACCTCGCTACAGGGGAGAGGGGGCAGAAGTAGTAGGTTTACCGGAAGGTGGCGCCGTGACGCGGAACACGGAAGAACTTTGCGATGGCAGGAAGCTCAAAAGGGACATCTTTGCTTAGGCAGACCAAAGAAAGTGGATACGTTGGCCACTGAAAGTGGACTTGAACTAAAGAAATCTTCGAATAGCAGAAAGAGCGGTTCGGCACAAGAGAGAGGTCTATGGCAAGGTTTCAGCAAGATAGAAAACCAGTGATAGAAAAAAGGGCAAACTCAGGAGTAGGTAACCTTTGCAATTTTCAAAGGGTGTAAAAGCTTGGAGGATTTAAAGAAGAGTGAGAATAAGAGGGGTAGGGTGACCAGTAATAAAAGTGAAGTGTTTGGTATTATCCAACTCACGGAAGTATTGAATGCCTAGCGGGAGGAAAAGTGCAGTGCCGAAATGAACAAGAACAGGGAGTAAAAAGATGAAATTTGTAACTTAGTGGGGATTAAGGAACTGAAAGAGAGAGACTTGGCTCCGGAAACTGCATTGACTCGGGCCAGAGATAGAGAAATAACATGGAAAGAAGAAAATGAAAAGTTGAAGAATATAATTCAGGATCTGGAGTCCAGACTTGGAGATGCAGAGAGAGGAGGATTTGTGAATACATTCAAAGAGACAGATCAGAAATGCCACAAACCAGAATTCTCACTGACTCACAGAGAGATGAGAGAAAAGATAAGGGAAATGAAATAGGATTTAAAGGCAATGTCCGGGAAATTATTACGGAAGGGACAATGAGCAAAAGAGAGGACAGGTCAAGGAAAACCCGGACTGTTCGAAAAAGGGATAACGAGAGTGGGAATTGAAAGAACACAGAAAAAGGAAAAACTGGGTCGTCCTGAAGAAGCTGGTTGCAAAATGGAGCAAAAAAGCATAAATGGAGATAAAAATTCGATATTAGGACATACCGGGGTGATTATTAACAGTGAACATATGCGAGTCATAGGAAGTGGGGCATTACTTCAATTAACCTCTTGGCGTAAAAAAAAAGTCCGATGGCAAACAAACACTACTTTCGGGGTACGCCCGTCAGAATTGAAGATGATTCCACACCACGGTCGTAGATACAGGTCCCGAAACTCCCGGGAGTGGGGGTACCACCATTATTGAAGCCCTCTTGTTTCTCCCGATGGGCATTGAGCCAGGAGGCGCTGCGATGAATTGTTCAAAGGTAATATAGTTTGGTACGTTTGGTATCGTATATTACAGAGGTCTCAAACGCGTGAGCAACGTTGTAAATAAGTGTCACTCGTCAATACCCT
The DNA here is from genome assembly GCA_011762715.2 of Neuroterus valhalla. Classification (NCBI taxonomy): domain Eukaryota; kingdom Metazoa; phylum Arthropoda; class Insecta; order Hymenoptera; family Cynipidae; genus Neuroterus; species Neuroterus valhalla. Next base: position 9,327 of record WSXT02136860.1, read on the forward strand.
CTCTTACCACCTTGGATGCGTTCATGCGGTGATCGCGATGTGGAAAGGGGTCCTCGGCGGCCGGGCTGTGTGAACAGTGCGCGCAAGTAGGCGTGGTCAGGCGTAGTCAGACGAAGCCAGTGGTGGAACGAGGAGAGAATTCTCGATGAATTGCTCGGAGAAGAAAGGAGAAGCGTGCCGACCTTGCGTTGGACACCTCTTGTATATTAGTAGTGGGTGATATAATTTGCGAATCATCCGGCATTCCGCTACTAATCTACGGCGCTCTCCGTGGCATTTTAAAACGTTGCTGGTCGCCTCATGAACCGTGGTACCCCTACTCCCGAGAGTTTCGGAACCTGTATTCATACGACCGTGTTCCACACCAAGAGAAAAGGAAGTGATTGGGTGGATTGGTAGTGGAGTGAAGAACGCACGGTTGAGAGGGTTAGCAGTGGCCAGCAGTTACATGAGTTGGACTATTGGAAACAGCGAATAAGAAAGGTAGGGCGAAGGTGGGGGGGGGGGGGGGATTTGATTGCAGTAAGAAGAACATGGGGGGAAGGCTTGAAAGTGTCTTGAGTGGGAATGTGGTCCGTCAATTGAATGTGCAGCTCTGAAAGCCAATGGTAAAAGAGTTAAAATTATTTTGTTGTACAATAATGTTGGGATGAGAGCTGTGAATTAAGTTTGAGATGCTATGATAGTAGAGGAGCGAGGAAAGCGTGCGATGGAAAGGTGCGATGAATTCAAAAAATTTTTATGGTTGGCAGCAAACACAGTAAAAACTTGGGAGTAAATTTTGTTGCAGGTAGAATCTGAGTGGCCTTAACTTCACCTTGACACAATTATCTTTTCGGAGAAAAATTTATCTTCATAGAACAGCAATGAAGCTCTTCAGTCAGAAATTCAACTTCTTCCTCACCTTTTTGGTTGAAAATCGAACTGTTCTTTTTTTTATTTATTTGTGTTATCTGAATCATCCCTCACGGTTAAAAATGCATCCTTCTGGTTGAAAATCTACTCCAATATTAAAAATTCAACTGGCTTGAAAGAATGCGTCTTCACGCCTGAAAAAAATGAATTCATATGTAATACAAATATGTTTTTCCCGCGTTCTCTTGCGTGTTCCGGCCATAGAGATATTACAGATAGAGTAGGCATGCAATAAGTGGGAGGCGTCCTGTGGATAAAAAGAGAAAGAGAATGAAATTGGTATTGCTATCTCTCTCTTTCACTGCGCACTGCGCATGCGTGAGTCTGA
>WSXT02136871.1:0-10569 GCA_011762715.2 Neuroterus valhalla
AGTAGAATCTATGAACATAAAAGAGATTGTAGAATTGGTAATTTCAATACTGGCTTGTCACAACACTCATGGGAATTCAACCATATTTTTTATTTCGATAATATTAAAATTTTGGCCAGAGAAAATCATATTTTCAAAAGACATATCATCGAATCAATTTTTATCAATAAATATATCAAAACTTCAATAAATTTAAAAGCAAAAATTATTAATATAAACCAAATTTATCAGAGCATCATGCATTAAAAATTAAGATTCCTTCTGTTCGATTCAATAATATTTCATTAAATTTATTCTCAAGCTTTGGCGCGCCATTCCATCAGAGGTTTATTGGTGACTTCTCACCTACAAAATTACGACTTTTCAAAACAGTTCGTCTTGTATTGTCTGTCTGTAAACATCGTACTCTATCATGTGACATTTTCATAAATTATTGGAGCCTCTTCATTATCTTTAACGCTTCAATTTGTTTTTGGTTTAGGAAAATCACCATCTCAGTTTGTGTGAGAAATCTTTTAACTATTTAGTTTATTATTCTTTTAAGAACAAAGTATTTCCATTGTATTATAGATGCGTGTATCGACTCTTGAAAAAGACCCGCAGTGTGGTCGAAACATTGAAGAAAGTATTTCAAGATTTAATAAAAATGTGTTTTTTTGACATGTTTTTTATGTCTTCTTTTTTGTTGACTTCAATAATGACCGTAAGACCAAATACGTGGAAATTTGCTTGAATATTTATCGATTATTTGTAAATTAAAAATCCCTAATCAAATATTGTCTTCAGCTGACCCAGAAAATTGGAACACCCATCCGCCATGTACAGAAGAGGATTGCAAACATGGGAATGGAGGATTTGCACCTTATGGAGTTGCCGGAATTATATCAGGCGCTGCTACTTGTTTCTATGGGTTTATCGGATTCGACTGCGTTGCGACCACAGGAGAAGAAGCCAGAAATCCTCAAAAATCAATTCCAATCGCTATCGTAGCATCCCTCTCAGTCGTCTTTCTAGCTTATTTTGGGGTTTCTGTAGTCCTCACGATGGTCTTGCCTTATTACGAACAGAATCCAGACGCACCATTTCCCCATCTCTTTGATAAAATCGGATGGGAATGGGCCAAGTGGCTCGTAAGTCTTGGGGCAATATGCGGATTGTGCTCCAGGTAATTATGAGGATCTGTTTTAAAAATGATTATTAAAAGTATTCAACGCAAATAACGATTCAAAAGTTACTTTTCTGGAATTTACAGATAAATTTACAATTGTCATCTTGGCTTTTTATAATCAATTTCAGAACAGCTTATTGTACATTAATATGAATAGAGCGTGGGAAAAACGAAAATTCACCTTTTTTATCCTCAGCCAAACTCAGGAAATCCAAGCATTTTTGTATCCAAAGTCGAATAATTTGTTAGTATTTAATTGAAGATTTATTGACACTGATAAATTTTTACGGTCGTGGTCAAACTGGGTTTGAAATATTGGAATATGTGAACTTGGATTTCCTGAATTTTATACGTTTTTCCCATTATTTGCTGCAACAGCCTGCTTGGTGCCATGTATCCGTTACCGAGGGTGATCTATGCGATGGCATCTGATGGTCTAATTTTCAAGTGGATGGGGAAAGTGAACTCGCGATTCCACACACCGCTCATGGGGACCCTCTCCGCAGGTCTTCTCACAGGCAAGCATCCTAATTCGTCCTTTCTAATCCATTAACGGGCTGCAGACGCTAAGGAATGACAGTCTTTACCGCAGGAGTCCTCGCTGCGATCTTTGAACTGAACCAGCTTGTTAACATGATGAGCATCGGTACCCTTCTGGCCTATTCCATTGTTGCGGCCTGCGTCTTGATCCTACGGTAAGACAACAATTATTCATTAATTTCTACATAATCAGGGTGGCGATTCGGCGGACGATTTTAAATTCCCGGTCATTTCCCGGTTCTTGACGGTCAATTCTTTCAATTTTACCGGTCAACTAGAAGTAACATATTTAAATTTCTCGCAAAACGCAAACATTTACTTTTATTCAAGACGTTCATTCTAAACATTTTTTAACACAACAGATCAAACATTGCAAAATAAATCAATTTTGAAAAAAATACTCAAATTTTCGACAATAAAAAACTATTTTTTTTTTAAAGAAAATTAAAATAGTTAGTCGCGCAATTAAGAAAACCAAGTCACGATAACGAAAAAAAAAAACGGATTTACAACTATTAGTTCATTTTTCAATCCAGAAGATGAATATTCAAATAAAAAGCTAAATATTTAACTGGAGCACATCAACTTTCAACCATGAAAGTAAATTTTTTAAACAAGAAGATTGATTTCGAAATAGAAAGAATCATTTTCTAAGAAAAAATATAATGTTTCAACGAAATAGTCGAATTTTCAACTAAAAAAATAATCATTTGCAACGAAAAATGGAACAATAACAAATTTATTTTTAAAAAACAATTTCAAACCAAGCAAAAGAGTAACGAAAAATGTTGATTTGAAAGAGTTGAGTTTTAGGCAGATAAATTAACTTTTACTGAAAAAGATAGATTGTCAACGAAGATTTGAAAACTCAAATTTCAAAATAGAAAAATGAATGTTCAACTATACAAATAAACAACTGAAAGATTTGAGTTTTAAACAGATAAATTAACTTTTACTGAACGAGATAAATTGTCAACAACAAATTTACTTAATACTCAAATTTTAAAATGAAAAAAATGGATCTTCAACTAAACAAATTAATTTTGAACTGAAACTATGGAATTTTCAATAGGAATAAGTTAAATTTTCAGTTAAGAAAATTACGTACTGCAAAAAAACTAGTTTTCTACAAACAAGAAAAACTAACTGTCGAACAAATTACAAAAAATGATGAAGAATGAAATGAAATTGTAAATATTCAACTGAAGTAGTCGAATTTGAAAACAGAAAGACTAATTTTTAACTGAAATGATGATCATTTAACTAGAATAGTTCCATTTTTGACAAAACATTAATTTTATACCAAAAAATATAATTTTTCAACAAAATGGTTGAAATTTGAACTATAAAAATAAAAATTTTCAAACAAAAAAGGAATAGTGACATTTTTGGCTCAAAAAATTAATTATAAGCCAAACATAAGAGTTTTTAACTAGATTAATGTTCGACTAAAATACAAAATGTTTAACTTATAAACTTGAAATTTTAACCGTAAAGAAGAATCTCTGAGGAAGAATATTAACTCCCGAAGGAAAAGATAATTTTCTATAAGAGAACCGACTTTTCAACAAAATATGTGAAGTTTGAACGGAATGAATAAATTCTCAATTTAAAAAGACAAATTTTCAGCAAATCGTCGAATTTTGAACTAGAAAAGATCAATTTTCCACTAAAAATGAAACAGTTAAATTTTCAGTTGAAGGAATTGATTTTCAACCCAACTGATGAATTTTCGACCATACAGAATAACTTTCTACAAAAAAGGCAAATTTCCCATGAAATACATAAATTCTCAGAGGAATACTTCAATTTTCAGATTCAGAAATCAATCTTCTACTAAATACTTGAATTTCCACCAAAAATATGAATTGATTTTTAACAAAGTAGTTACAATTACAACCAGAGGTGAATTTTGAATCGAAATAATTCAACTTTAACATAAAAATTTAGCTCTCAACAAACAAGTTCAAATTTCAAGCAAGTAGTTGATTTTTTAATTAGAAAGGATGAATTTGCAATGAACAATGTAAACAAGTTTTCTATCATAATTCAGAAATATTTCTTCTTCGGAATACTATTTCTACTCTAAAGACTGCTTGAAGTACTTTCTTTATTTGAAATTGAGAAGAGGGAAAATTGTGACGAATTTTGAATTGGAGGAACGTTTTTTCTTAAATCCTCTCTTCTAAATCCGAATTGTAATTAGTTTGAATAGTTCCCGTTCCATGTAAAAATTCTCTGTTCCAAGTGAAATTATACTTCCTCACTGAAACTCCCTGCCCTAAAATAAAAACTATAATTATTCTCTGGAATCCCCTGTTTCAAGTCAGATAAATGAGGAAAAGCAGATAAAACGTGATCAATACATTTCCGAAAAAATTTAGATAAATAAAAATTCTTTCTCTTATATCAAATGATTATATATCTTTGATTCATAAAAAGAGAGCAGTCATTTCTCGTATTTTTCCGGTAGAATTTTAAATAATCTAGGTTGAGTCAAATAAATTCCCGGTTTTTAAATTAAATTCCCGGTCATTTCCCGTTTTTTTCCTGGTAGAAAAAAATCCCGGTCATTTCCCGGTTTCCCGGTCAAGTCGTCACCCTGATAATTCTTAATTTCAGATCAAAAACGACAAAGAACAATTCTTTTTATAAGAAATATGTCTTTCAAAGCAAAAAGTTATCAACCGGGAGGCCGCTCAAACGTCAGAAATACATTTCGAGTGATTTCTCAGTTTGTAAAAATCTAAAAATGCTTCCTAGTCATTCAAATGTCATAATTCAAACTCTGAAAGCTGAGCACTTTTAGAATTTGAAGTATCCAAAACATTTGGACAGATCAAATATTGTACACTAAATCGTTCAATTTTCCACAACTTCAAATTAACAGGTCTATAACTCTAAAAGTTTGAATAGGTATATTTAATTTCGAGCCCTACAATCTCTGATAGTAGTTTTAAATAAAATATTTAAAATTGCACAATATAAAGAACTTTCTACTGCTTACACCTTCTTAAAGTGGTTTCAATTTTTTATACTCAAATGCACTGGAAATTCCGTGCAATCCAAAAAATTTTTAATTGCTTGAAGATAGGTATATAATATGAAATAACAAATAATAAGTATATTATAATTTTGAATTTCAGGCTTATTGACCTCCAACAATTACCAAATTTTAGCCTTCGAGAATTGAATGATTTTCTAAATCAGGGCATCAAAATTGAGAACAGAATTAAGCTTCATAATTGCTTCTTAATAATCAGGCTTGCAATTTGAAAAAGAATAGTTTAAACGATTTTGTTCCAGATTGGCTCATTTTCAATATTTGAATTCTAAATTATTCTCTTTGGAACGTTTTTTACAAATTGGGCAAGAATAAAAACTTCAGATTTTGAATAACTTGAAAGACTCAATTCCATTTTGTTTAATTTTGAATTGAAAATTGTTCAAACTCGATTAACCATGAAAACATTCTCCAGTTATTCAAGTTTTGAATTTGAAATTGCACAAGTTCGAACATTAAATTTATGTTGTGAATATTCTGTTTGTACTATATAACTTCTGAAGCCTCAGTTGGAAAATTTAGAATTTGAAACCTTCAATGGAAGACTTATCAATTCCGAAATTTTTTCATTCTGACGTCTTATTATTACTTTGTTTGAATTTGAAATAATTCAAATATATAGACTTCAAATTTGAAATAACTTAATGATTCACTTCAAGATTGTTGAATATCAAATGCTGATTATTGAAAATGTTGATGTCATGATTCTATATTATTATTCAATAAGCTTTATGATTGCTTTTATTTTTGAAGTGTTTAGATTCTAATGGTTGATTTTCCAATTTTGAGTTGCTCATTTTCAAGGCTTCTGAATCAAAATTTGCATGCTTTTAGTGTTTTATTGAAAATATTTCATCCTTGCAATAAACAGAGGTAATACGAATATTCAAATCACATTAAAAAAATCCAATTTTCATATGGACCAAAAAATTAATAACTAAGACACCAAAATTGAATATTTTAAATTTAGGTGTTTAAATTAAAAACTTTAATAAATTGTAATCAAGGCCATGTTAAACATGGGTCACGTGACTTAAATTATCGATTTTTTTTGCAACAACTCACGTCCGCACCGAAATAGATATCGAGTTAATTTTTTGGGGAAAGCCTTAGAAAACAATAAATTACGTTTGTATACAACATTTGGTTCAGAATTTCGAAAAAAAATTCGCAAAAATTTTTTTTTTCAAAATTTCAAAAAAAATGTTGTATACAAACGTAGTTTATTGTTTTCTAAGGCTTTTCTCAAAATATCAACTCGATATCTATTTCGGTGTAGACGTGAGTTGTTGCGAAAAAAAGATGTCGGTAAGATAGGAATCGGGTAAGCTTAACATGGCCTTAATATTCACCTTCTAGGTATGAAGAGAGTGAGATGATCGAAAAGAAAACCGCCAACAGCCATTCCACAGCCACATCATTCCTGAAGCTGATTATAAACGCCAATAAGACAACCCATGCAACAAAACTTTCGGCTCGAATCGTTACGTCACTCGTTTTCCTCTACTGTAAGAAAAAAAAATAAAAATCAGTAAGCTCAAAAAAGAAATTGATCATTAAAACTATAACTATTACTCTCAATATTTCTATTTCTAGTTGTCCTCTGTGTATGCTTCACATCCTTGGTCGCAAGATTTACAAACGATATCAATAATCTCGAAATGTGGGTCATTGTCCCAATGATTCTTCTGATAATTTCTCTAGTCATTGTACTTTTTTGTATATATCTACAGCCGGTTTCTGGAACAAGACTCACCTTTTCCGTAAGTGATTAATTCGAACATATTCATAAGAACGTATTGCTTCACTCTTATATTAATTTTTCAGGTTCCTCTCGTGCCGTTTTTACCAGCTCTCAGTATTTTAATCAACGTTTACTTGATGATGATGCTGGACATAATGACGTGGGTACGTTTCGGAGTTTGGATGATTGTTGGTAAGTAAAATAAGATAATTATACCAATGAAAAAAATTAAAGTAGACTCAAATTACAAATCTATTCTGAAATAACAATACAAATTCAAATTATTACAGGTCTTCTCATTTATTTCTTCTATGGAGTTAGGCATAGCGACATTTCTGTTAGAAAAATCTCAATGAAATCTATTCGATTGGACGGAAGAAAAAACGCAGACTCCCCTAAGTTTACGTGACCAACACTACCTCTATTGTTTACGAATTACCAAGCTTTTCGGTAATTTATAAACACATGACTGTCGGGTACGTATTATAAAACTGTGATCTGAGATCATTTTATGGTTCAACTAGACTATGAATACGATTTTTACTTGAAGAAATGATTTTCTAAGCTAGTATTAGATTATAATCTAAGTCTTTTTTTCGTAAAACGTGTTACAATCACATTGTTTTCCAAATAAACTATTCTGAATTACAGTGACTGCTAGAAATATCTCCGGACAGATTCAATTTTATATCTTGAAGCTGTTCTACTCTTTGTTTGATTGTTTTGTTGCACAAGAATCTGACAAATCTATTTTTTGTTATATTATCAAATAAACGTTTGATCAATATTCATAGTTACAGTTATTCGTGCATGCAGGGGTTACAACATCAAATTGTTTCCATTATTTTCAACTCTCGATTCACACTTCAACGAAATAAATCACTAAGCACTTATCGATCCAATATCTATTCTCAAAAAAAAAAAAAAATGTACAGAATACTTCTACAGATCTTATGAAATATTTTCATGGCGTGGAATAGTAATATCTTTGTTACTCTTATTTTAATAAACATATATTCTTGTGAACAAAAAAATGGTTTAAATTTGCTCAAGTTTACAAAGAGAGCTTCCATAATTCCATTTTTATCCATTTCGTTGGGCGCTTAGAAGAAAAAATAGTACGGGCGATTTTCTTTCATAAATACTCACATATTTCCTGAATTATGTACAGTTTAGAAAAAAGTACTCTTATCAGAGAATATATCCGTGCTCGCTTAATCTAAGCGTATTTTCCAATATAAGGAATCTTGAATATAAATATCGGCGTATAAAAGGACCTATTAAACGCATACAAAATTTGTTTTGTCGTAACGTAAAAACGCTCAGCGATAGACGGCAACAAGTTGTAAATATCTATACCTCAGGTCGTAATCTTCACATTTCGAATATACTTTTAAGATCTTCGATACTGAGTTTGTTCGAAGTCCTCCTGTGGCCAGTGAAAATATCTTCAGCGAGACTTAGCTTCTTTTCCTGCAGTTGTCTGACTCTTTGTTCGACTGTCTCGTTGCACATAAACCTAGATAAAAACGTGATCACAATCAATAAAACGAATATATTTTTGTAAGTTTATAAGATGTATCACCTCTAGGAGCAAAAATCAATGAATGATAGATGATTGATTAATCGATGCTACTAATTTTCAACTTACTTGTAGATATTAACATTCTTTTTTTGTCCAAATCGGTAAATTCTGTCTTGGGCCTGTGCCTCCAGTTGTGGATTCCAGTGAATATCGATAAGTAGAAGATGATTTCCTCCAACCAGATTCAGACCTACTCCTCCAGCAGTAAGTGAAAGAAGCAGAATCATCAGGTCGTCTCTCGGATCGTTAAATCTATCGACAATGCCTTGTCTCTTTTTTATGGGCACGCTTCCGGAAAACATTTCATGAGTGGCACCTTCAATTGCAGATAAATGATCAGAGATGATTCTTAACATCCCAGTCCACTGAGATACAATTATCATCTTTTCTCCCTTTTCCAATACTGATTTCACTGTATCGAGAACTGCTTTTATCTAAACGTCAATTAGAAATGGATAGAAAAATTAGGTAAAAAGAATTGGAAGCTCCTGCAGTATTATTTAAGAATGTTGAAAAACGGTTTTTATTGCAAAGCAAAATCAGGGTGACGATTTGGCGGACGATTTCAAATTTCCGGTCATTTTCCGGTTCTTCACGGTCAAGTTTTTCAATTTTCCCGGTCAACTAGAAGTAACATATTTATATTTGTCGCAAAACGCTAAAATTTATTTATATTCATGACGTTCATTCTTAACATCCTTTAACACAACAGATCGAACATTGCAAAATAAATCAATTTTGAAGAGGATACTCTAATTTCCAACGAAAAAATATCATTTAAAAAAAAAATTGGAGCAGTTAAACTTTAAGTATAAAAAATCAATCCATGAATAACAGAAAACAACAACAGATTCCCAACAAAATAATTCATTTTTCAACCAATGTGATGAATTTCCAAATAATATTATGAATCTTCAACCAGAACAGTTAAATTACAGAACAAGAAGATGAATTTTTAACTAAAAAGATAAATATCTAACTGGAGCACTTCAATTTCCAACCATGAAGATGAATATTCAAACGAGAAAACTGATTTCCAAATAGAAAGAATCATTTTCTAAGAAAAAATATAATTTTTTGAACAAAATAGTCGAATTTCAAAGTCAAAAAATAATTATTTCCAACCAAAAATAGAAGTCACATCTTGAGTTTAAGAAACCAATTGTAAACCAAGCATGAGTTTTATATACTAAAAGAATGAATCTTCAACTGAAGGAGTTGAGTTTTAAAACAGATAAATCAAGTTTCACTGAAAAAGATGAATTGTCGACGAAAATTTGATTACTCAAATTTCTAATTGAAAAAAATGGATTTTTACCAAAACAAATAGATATTTAACAGAAACTTGTTGAATTTTAAACCAGAAAGATGAATTTTTAACTGAAATGATGAATATTCAACTAGAATAGTTAATTTTTCGACAAAAAAATTAATTCTCGAACAAAAAATAAAATTTTTCAATAGAAAGCTTGAAATTTGAACTATACAAATGAAAATTCTCGAACCAAAATGGAATAGTGACATTTTTGTCTTGAAAAATTAATTTTTAAACCAAACATAAGGGGTTTAAATAGATGAATGTTCGACTAAAACGAAAAACGTTTGACTGTATAACTTCAATTGTTAACCGTAAAGAAGAATTTTTGAAGAAGAATATTAACTTTCGAAGAAAAAGATAATTTTCTACAAAAAATTTATTTTTCAACAATATGATAAGTTTCAACGATACAATTGAATTCCAATTCAAAAAGAAAAATTTTCACCGATATGTCGAATTTTGAACTAGAAAAGACCAATAAAACATAAAAATGAAACAGTTGAATTGTCAGTTGAAGTAATTGATTTTCAACCAAACTGATGAATTTACAGGTATAATGATGAATCTCCAAATGAATAGATGTATTTCAAGCAAAAAGATGGATTTTTGACCATAAAGAATAATTTTCTACAAAAAAGTCCAATTTTCCACGAAGTACATGAATTCTCAAAGAAATATTTTAATTTTCAAATTCAAAAATGAATGTGCAACTAAATACTTGAATTTTTCACCAAAAAAATTTGGATTGATTTTTCACAAAGTAGTTAAAATTTCAACCAAACGTGAATTTTGAATGGAAATAATGCAACTTGAACGAGGAAATCTGATAAAAAGGACCAAGTTTAAATTTTAAACAAGTAGTTGATTTTTTAACTCAAAAAGGATGAATTCGCAATGAATAATGTAAACAAGCTTTCCATCATAATTCAGAAATATTTCTTCTTCGGGATACCTACTACTTCTACTCTTAAGACTGCTTGAAGTACTTTTTTAATTTAAAATTAAGAAGAGGGGACTTTACAATTGTGACGGATTTTGAATTGGAGGAACGAGGTTTAAAAACTCCTCTCTTGTAAAACGGTTCCCGTTCCATGTAAAAAATTCTCTGTTCCAAGTGAAATTATACTTCTTCACTGAAACTCCCTGCCCT
>WSXT02136882.1:0-10568 GCA_011762715.2 Neuroterus valhalla
AATAACCTTCAAAACCGAGTTCAAGGTCAAAGTCATTGATACCTGTAGATGTCCTCCATTATCCCCTCCAACTTTTGTTTGAAACATTTTTTCGTATCTGCACAAGCATCTGAAATATTATACACTGTAGATTAAAATGGCCCACCCTGATATATATTTATTTATTTATATATTACATATATATTACAAAAGTATTTTTTTCACATTTTCACTATTCTTCCTTGAATTTCTTGCAGTAAGTTCAGATAATTCATATAGGCTCCACCCCAGGAAAATATTCCATATTGTAAAATACTTTGAAAGAAAGTATAATAGATCATTCTCAATATATCAGTTTGCATACATTTAGAAATTTTGTAAGAAATATAAATCAAATACTTGCTCTCATTGATTTTATATTCAATATGCTTGTCCCATTTTAGATTTTGATCAAAAATTAATCCTAGATATTTACAGTATTCTACTTTCTTTATATATTTATCTTCTATTTTTATTTTTAAGTTTACAGGAACGCTATTACAATAATAACCAAAAGTAATAAATGCAGTTTTTCCTCAATTTAAAACAAAATTATACAGTGCTAGCCACTCATTTTAACAGGGTGGCGATTTCACACAACAGATCAAACATTGCAAGAAAAAAATCAATTTTGAAAAGAATTCTCAAATTTTCTACAAAAAATTTTTTTTTTTTATAATTTCTGTAACAGTTAATCTTACAATAAAAAAATCCGTTTACGATAAAAAAACGCATTTCCAACAAAAAAGTCCATTTTTCAACCAATTTGATGAATTTCCAAATAACATTATGAATCTCCGATTAGAATAGTTGAATTTCAAACCAAGAAGATGAATTATCAACTAAAAAGATAAATACTCAACTGGAGAACTTCAATTTTTAACCCTTTAGGTGAATGTTCAAACAGGATGATAAATTTGCAGGAGAAGGAATAATTTTTTAAGAAAACATACAAAGTTTCAACAAAACAGTCGAATTTCGAACTCAAAAAATAATTGTTTTCAACCAAAAATGGAACAGTAACATTTTTAATTTGAGAACCAATTTCAAGCCATGCACAAGAGTTTATACCAAAACAAAGAATCTTCAACTGAAGAATTTGAGTTTTCTAAACAAATAAATTGAGTTTTACTGAAAAAGATAGATTGTCAACGAAAATTTGAATACTCAAATTGGGAATTGGAAAAAATGGATATTTAACTAAACAAATGGATTTTCAACCTAAACGATGGACATTTCAATGGGCGTAAGTTAAATTTTCAGTTGAAAAAAATTACTAATAACAAAAGAAACTAACTTTCAACGAAGAAAAACCATCTTTCGAAAAAAAAAACTTCCAAACAAATCATTACATTTCTGCACAAAATGATGAATCAAATGAAATTGTAAATGTTTAACTGAAGTAGTTGAATTTTAAGCGAGGATGACGAATTTTTAACTGGAATTATGAACATTGAACTAGAATCGTTCAATTTTTGACAAAAACTTAATTCTCAACCAAAAAATACAAATTTTCAACTAATTGGTTGAAATTTGTACTACGAAAATGGAAATTTTCAAACAAAACTGAAAATGTTTAACTGTATAACTTTCATTATTAACCGTAAAGAAGAATTTTCGAAGAAGAATAATAACTTCTGAGGAAAAAATAATTTTTTGCGGAAAAATCGATTTTCAGCAAAATATGTGAAGTTACAACAAAATAGTCGAATTTCGAACTCAAAAAATAATTATTTTCGATCAAAAATGGAACAGTAACATTGTTAATTCAATAAATCAATTTCAAGTCAAGCACAATAGTTTTATACTAAAACAAAGAATTTTCAACTCAAAGAGTTGAGTTTTCAAACAGATAAGTTGACTTTTACAAAAAAAGACGAATTGTCAACTAAAATTCGAATAATCAAATTTGGAATTGAAAAAAAAATATTCAACTAACCAAATGAATTTTCAACTGGGATAACTTAAATTTTCAGTTGAAAACCATCACTTATAACAAAAATAAAAAATAACTTTCATCAAAAATGGACCAACTTTCAACCAAAAAAAAAATAATTTTCCAAAAAAAAAACCACTTTCAAACAAATCATTACATTTTTACACAAAATCATGAAGAATCAAATGAAATTGTAAATGTTTAACTGAGGTAGTTGAATTTTGAACGAGAAAGACGAATTTTCAAACAAAATGATAAACTTCGGACTAGAAAAGTTCAATTTTTCACGGGAAATTAATTTTCAATCAAAAAGATAAAATTTTTTAACTAATTGGTTGAAATTTAAACTATGAGAATGAACATTTTCAAACGAAAATGGAAAAGTGACATTCTTGGCTCGAAAATTTAATTCGACTAAAATGAAAAATGTTTAACTGTATAACTTTCATTTTTATCCGCAAAGAAAAATTTTAAAGAAGAATAATAACTTCCGGAGAAAGAAATAATTTTCTACGAAAAAATAATTGAATTTTCGAATGAAAAAGATAAATTTTCACCGAATTGTCGAATTTTGAACTAGAAAAGATCAATTTTCACTAAAAATGAAACAGTTGGATTTTCAGCTGGAGTAATTGATTTTCAACCAAACTGATGAATTTGCAGGTTTAATGGGGAATCTTCAACAGGAAAAGGTGTATTTTAAGCAAATAGATAAATTTTTAAACTGCAAGATTAATTTTCTACAAAAAAATCAATTTTCAACTGAATACTTGAATTTTCACCAAAAAAAGATTAATTGATTTTTAGCAAAGTAGTTACAATTTCAACCAGAGGTAAATTTCAACTCGATGTAATGCAGCTCTAACGAAAAAATGTAATTTTGTACAAGCGAGTTCAAATTTCGATCAAGTAGTTGATTTTTCAACCAAAAAAAAGATGAATTTGCAATGAACAATGTAAACAGGTTCCCTATTAAAATTCAGAAATATTTCCTCTTTGGAATACGACTTCCATTCTATAAAAACTGCTTGAAGTACTTTGTTTATTAAAATTAGGGATAAAGTACTTTGAAATTGTGACGAATTTCAAATTGGAGGAACGATTTTTCAAAATTCATCCCTTCTAAATCTGCTCCAAAATAAAAATTATAATTATTTTCTGGAATTCCCTGTCCCAAGTCGGATATACGAGGAAAAGCAAACAAGAAGTGATAAATACATTTTTTTGAAAAGATTTAGATAATAAATACTTTCTGTATGTTTGGGCTATCATCATTTCGATTATCTAATTCAGGTCAACTATAAAAATCTCACAGAGCATCAGATTGGCAAAACGTTTTTCTCATAATGGAAAATAAAATAAAATTCTTCCACTCATAACGTATATATTTGAATTTCTGGAGAATCGGATTGAAGGAACGTTACATTCTTTAATGTCTTGGAAGTTTTTGTTTGTAAATTTTTGGCCTTTATAAATATGTTTTCTATGCATGATTCGGTTCCACTTTCATTCACTGGTCTAGTTACACCAATGAAACCAGGATAAAAACCTTTTTCAAGTAGATTGTTTAGAAAATCTTTACCACCAATAATAATATTATGATGTTGATTTTCTGTCTACTGGTCTAATCAATATTGAAACAATTAAACATTTAAATATTGTTTCTTCAATGTTGTGAAAAAATGATTCTCTAGCTTCGCTGGGACTCGAACTCAGGTCCTACAGATTTCCGGTCTGATGCTCTAACCCACTAAGCTACGGATAGAAGATAATTCTAATTTTGATGTTTTAAATATTTAAATATTCAAATACTGTTTTTTCAAAGTTGTGAAAAAATGACTCTCTAGCTCCGTTGGGATTCGAACCCAGGTCCTTCCCAGGTCTCCGTAGCTTAGTGGGTTAGAGCATCACACCGGAAATCTGTAGGACCTGGGTTCAAATTCCAGCAGAGCTGGAGAGTTTTTTTGTCACAACTTTGAAAAAACAATATTTATATATTAAATTATATGAATATTGATCAGATCAGTAAACAGAAAAATTAACATCATACTATTATTATATATGCCTGGTCAAAACCCTAACATCAAAATCAGCTTCTCTAATAATATTTTGTTGTAAAATATCAATGTTAAAGTCTTCGGAGGCAAAAGTATTTTTAGTGCTAATTAGACCATTAAATCTGGAAGAACGAAAGTTCAAAATAATATAAGAAAAGAATACTCAAGACTTTCTTGTAGAATGAAAGGCATATAATAGGTTTTCATTTTTTTGACTGACTGCGCAACTAATTGGTGCAATAATTAGCAGTGGCTTTTGCAGGCCAGCAGAAATGCAACAGCGTTGAATATCTTTATTACAATTCCATGCCCTGTTTAAGAAACTAACGAGTTAGGCGACAAAACATAGGAGACAAATTAGAGAAAAACTGCACTTACAATGAACAATGCGTAGCTTTGACCTTTTAGTCATTAGTCTTTCTAAATATTTTCGAAATTACCTTAAATAGTCCATGTTGAGATCGGGATTAGTGTTTAGTAGTGCGTCGTATAGTTTTTCCTATTTTTGATAGTTGATGTTTAAATATTCGGTTGCGAATGATCTTCTTCCGTGTAGACTACGGCCAGGCAGGTGGCCGCTACTTCAGCGTGAAGCAGAAAAATAGGACACACCTAGGCGAGATGTTGTAATTAAATACACGATGAATATAATATGAAAAAATTTTACTTGTGAAATTAATTTATATCTTGGAATGATATTTTAATATTTTGAACACCGTGGATTCTCAAAATCAATGCCTTTTTTCCTACTCTGTAAGCAAGGTCTTACATCAGGGGTGTCCAAAGCGTGGGCAACCGTATGAATAACTGTCACTCGTCAATCCCCTCTCTTACCTCCTTGAATGCGTTCATGCGGTGAGCGCGATGTGGAAAGGGGAAACAATAAGAGAATTCTCGAAGAAGCGCTCGGAGAAGGGGAAGGAAGGAGAAGCGCGCTAGCCTTGCGTTAGACACCCCTGTTCTACTTCAATGTATATGTATTTTATATAATTACCGCTGACATGTTTTTCCGAGAACTGATAGATTTCCATTTCTAACATTTTTTTCCTTTCTCCGTACGATAAACAAATTACCAGGATGTTCAAAATGGAAAAATAATAAAATACTTTTTCACGGACATAGTTGATTTTGAAACCTAACCTTCCGTAGGTTTCAAATTGTCTTCAATTTTTTTAAAGAAAACTTTACAATATTTATATTATTACAGTTTTAATAGCTATGATTATATTTTGATTAGAAGACTTGTATCTAACCTTTATTATGTCAAAGAATATAAGAATTGAAAATGTTTCTTCAAGTAGCAAAATTAAAATATTTTAATCAAGAAAGAAAAATTTTCATACTTGCGCTTAATTTCTTTGAAGCATCCTAAACCATTTTTTTGCTGATACTTCTCTCTTCCTAAAAATTCGCTTGTATCCCAAAACGCTGGAAATTGCTCCTGCAAACAAAAATATCAACAAAAGAGATGAATTTGTAGATAAAAAAGATATCTCAGACCAGACGAAAGCAAATTCCAACCAAATGGTACAATTTTTAATAAAAAAGCTAAATTACATATAGAACAGTTGACTTTCTAACCAGCTAGTTGAATCCTCTAACGAATCAGTTATATTTTCAGGAAAGAGTTGAATTTTTAACCAAAATAGATTTTACAGTCACGAGAAGAAAAAGATTTTTCTAAATTGTTGAATCTTCTAATAGACAATTGCATTCGTCTCTCAAAAGTATGGATAAAAGTACGAATTATCAACAAAACAATTACATTTTCAATCAATAAAGATGTTCATTTCAAATGAAAAATTTTTGAATTCTACAAGAAAGAGAGATATTTTAAACAAAATATCTAAAACTCTAACTAGAACTGATTGATTGTCAATCAAAAAGTTGTAATTTTAACCGAAAAAAATGATTATCTGCAAAAAAATATAAACTTTCAAATAAACAAAGAGGAATGTCAACAAAAGAGATGAATTTTCGAGCGAGAAAGATTTTTTAGTCAAAGAGAAGAAACAAAATTCAACAGAATTGTTGAATTTTTAATCCAAAAAAGACGACTTATCTACAAAACAGTTGAATAGTCAACCCTAGAATATAAATGTTCATCTGAAAAGAGCTTTTTTAACGAAATTATTGAATTACCTACCAAATCAGTGAAACTTTCAAAAGGGTTACGTTATCATCGGCACAAGATCTTTCAACAAATGAAGATTTTTCTGTCTACCCAAATTTATAAGTTTCTAGCAAAAACATAAATTTAAAAAAAAAAGAGTTGGATTCATTTTTGACTACACAATCTACCCAAATCACTGAATTTTCAAGTAAAAAATATGAGTTTTCAACAGAAAAGTTGAATTTTGTACCAACAACAAATTTGCAGTACGAAAGGAAAGGAATCCCAACCAAGTAATCAAATTTTTAAGAAAGAAGAAAAACAATTTCTACAAAACCAATCTGAAGTTGTTCAATTTTTAACACAAAAAGGCGATTTTTCAGGTAATTGTTCGATTTCCAATAAAAAATTATAAGGTTTCAACAAAATCTTCGAATTTTTACAAAATGATTGAATTTTCAATGGAATAATAAAATATTTAACCTAAAAAAACGAATGTCCTCCGAATTCTTTCATAGCGAACCAATTTTTATGAAAATTTAGAAGCTCCTTTTACCCTCTAGATTAAAGTTTACATATGCTGGAGGTGTACTTTTTTCATGGGGTATAAATTACCTCTTATGCAACAAAATTTAAAAAACATAAAAATAGATGTTATATTGATTCAAATAATATGTACGTATGTAAAATAAGTATATTTATATGTTTTGAGTTATAAGTTACGTAATTTTTGTAACGTTTTCAACTCAATAACGAAAAAAACCGAAAAAAATCTTTTTTTTATTAAAAACCTGTTTAATCACGCATTTATTGTAGATAACAATTATTTTAATAGTTAATGGTATGGCAATCATTCAATTATAATAATTTGGCCCCTTAAAAAACTACCCCTAATGAGATTTTTGAAGCAGAAAAAAATTTTCTGTCAAATTGTAATGATTTAGTGATCTATGTTCATTGAACAAAAAAATTTATTGAAATACAAATGTTTAGTAATTTTGACTGGGTTTTTTGTATTTGGCTGAAAATCAATTTTTTTAGTCAAAAAATAATCCTATTGGTTGAGAATCCGAGTATTCGGTTAGACGATAAATTTCTTTTCTGCAAATCTCTTCCTTGTTGATAAAGATTGATTTTCGTAGTTGAAACTTTATGTCTTTTGGTAGTAATTTATCTATTATGTTCCAGAATAATTTTTTTTTCGTTTGATGTACGTGTTAGTAATTCAAATAATTCAAATATGTTTTGTTTGAAGCATTACATAAAAACTTTTCCGTCGGAAATTAGTTTTCCTTCCAGTTGGAGATTAAACTATTTCGTACAAAATCCTCTTTTTGGCTTGGAAATTAAAACATTCAGTTAGAAATGAATTGAAATTTTTTTTCAAATTAAATATTTGGTTGAGAATTTATTCATTTTTCTCTGATTGTCATATATGGTAGACAATTAATTTTCCTTTAAAAAAATAATATTTTTGACCAAATTCTTTTTTTCTGAACACTAATCTTTTAGATAGAAAATTCTTCATTGTTATTAGAAATATAACTGTTTGGTTAGCAATGCACAAAATTTCTTGGAAATAATCTTTCTGGCTAGGGATTCTATTATTATAATGATATCTATTCTTTTAAAAAATTTTATCTAGTCAGAGATTCTTTTTTGAAATAAAAAAATTTAGGTACTTCGTTAAAAATTCAACTATTTAATCGAAGGTTTAATTATTCCTTTGGAAAATAAATTTCCTTTCTAAGAATCAAAAGTTTTTGTTGAAACATTATTTGTCTTGATAGAAAACTCATGTTTTTTGTTTACAATTTATGAATTCAGTTGAAAAACCACCTATATTTTTGAAAACATATCTGTTTGGTTGATTATTTAGTTATTCGTTTCTATTTCTCCAATTGAACGGGTTAAAAATTCCTTTTTTGTCGAGAATAAATTCTTAAAACTGGAAATTTAAGGACTCTACTTTTGGTTGAGAGCGCAAATGGCGGATTGATGACTGCGTCCGACCCGGTGATGATGAAAACGGCTTTCGACTGCGCATGTGCCGAAAAGCGCGGGCCTTTTTGAATTTAGTCGAAACAATCTATGAGTATGCTGATAAATATTACTAAACTTTTGATGTTTTCAGAAAAAGTTAAATTGAGCGAAAGAAATACTAAACTTGAGTTTCGACAAATAAAAAATTATACTCACATGCATAGAATGTAAATTTTATAGCACACAATATATGTAGCAATGTCACTTAAAATTTTAAAATTGTGCAGCATTTTCTGCATTGGCCTAATTGGGATAGCTATGTTAGACAACTACATAGGAATAGGAAGGAAGTAATAAAATATTATCTCTTCTCTCCAAATAATAGAATTTTTATTTTGTTTTAGGACCAGCGAGCTCGTGGCTCTGGTAGCACTCTCGAGTACGCTTTTCCTATTTCTACACACAAGAGATCTACACTCTCGTCTTCGGGAAATGGAAGTCCGTCTTCAGCCCGGTGAAGATGATTCCATCTCTGCGAATCAACTCTCTGCTGGTAAGTTTTTACCACTAAATGTTCAAATTATTGTTATTACTGCAATTACTTACTTGCACCTAAGTACAGACATCTGCTGAACCTTGAAAGGAAAATGACGAAAGTGGTGGATCATCAAGATTCAATTGAACAAAGAAACATCTTCATTTAGGCAGCTTATAAAGATGCATTCGAATTATCATAAAACTTTCATTTATATGATAAATCATTTAATCAAGTGGCTCGGAATTTCTACACTACTTCCCTATTAATAATTATGAGAATACGGAGACGATTACTTTCAAGAGAAATTATGAAGGTTTAATTCATTAAACGAATACAATTTTTTTTTAAATACCCTTTCAAAAAAATTAGTCTTTCTCAAGATATTGCTGGGTCGATCTTATATTGGGATTAATCAAATTAATTAGTTAATAACAATATTCGAATTCATTCATTTATCCACTTTCTTTTCATTAAAGGCTCTTACGCTCGCTTCGCCTGTATTGAAGTGAAAATTTATTGGTACACGTTGACAAAATATAGCTATAATCAAAGTACATGCTAATTATATTATTATTTATTAGGGAGGACTTTATCAGTTTCCAAGATTTTATACTTGGTGAACACCTACATAGAAATCAATCATTTTATAAGGAATATCTTTCTATACCTGATTTATTTTTAAAATTAGGTAAATATATTTCATACATTATATATTTTTCAACATAAAACTGTGAGCTTTGAATTGTACTATGAATTAGAAGAATAATTTTATGGAAAATCTATTTAAATTATTATAATCTCAATTGTAGATGATATGCGTTCAGGGAAATCAGTATAAAAAGTTAATGTCTCAATAAATTTCACTGCGATCTTAGAAATATTAATTTTTATTTATACACACGTAGCGTTCGAAAAAATTGCTATTTAAGTGAAAGGTGATTTATTATACAACAAAATTCTATCTTTTTAGAGTGAAAAAAAAGATTTTGCGAAGTTACGAGTATTTCAAATTTTGAGGTTTATCTTGAAAACACTCCAATTTTTTCATAGAACCTTTATAGCTTTTGATCTTAATAGATGTTATAGTTTCCTCTTCCGAATCCCATGAAAGTAGTTTTCGTCTGTCAAAATCCATCAGGAAATTGATATTGACAAATTGGTACTTTTAAAAGGAAAATGTTCTGTAAGTTTCTTTTGGGCCAAACTGATTTTCGGCTACGAGAATTGTTTTGTTGAAAACATACTTCTTGCTCTTTTACGATTTTTTGCATCGTTTGCAAGGAAAATCGTAAAACGCAATTTTTCATGGAAAGAACCATAGTAACCACGAAAGTAATTTGGCTTGTATAAAACTTATGCAACGTATTCTATTTCACAGCACGAATTTTTCAAAAATATTAGATGAAATGAAAAGTGCGTTTTCTATCCAAGTCAACTTTGTCTTCCTGGCTGAATTATGAGTTTCCAGAATATTGGTTTTATAAAGCTCACATTTTTTCCTCGTACACAATTTTTAAAGGAATAGTTCTTGAGAAGAAAATTTTTTTCCGAATAAGCAAAATTTCTCTGTATAATTTTATCGAATTGGTTATTGTTTGTAAGGAAAATGCTAAAAATAAATTTTTCGAACAAAAAATTATCGTGACTGCAAGCATAGTTGGACCTCCAAAAACTTACAGAATGCGCTCTTTCTGAAGGTATTGATTCAAATAAAAAAATTTGAGCAGAAGAAATAATCAATTGGTTTCATGGAAAACACTTCAATATCTCATACAGGTGTAAAATTAACGAGACCAAGAAAAATATTTGTGTTATCCTTAAAAACAACACGCTGTTTCAAATGAATTTATTATTATTATTATTATTATTATTATTTCGTCGAAAATTATTCTCGGGTCTTTTTGCCCGGTGTTTTATCATCAG
>WSXT02136904.1:0-10568 GCA_011762715.2 Neuroterus valhalla
TTACGGTCCTGTCTTTTCAAGGCTGATGGGCTATC
Organism: Neuroterus valhalla; assembly: GCA_011762715.2. Classification (NCBI taxonomy): domain Eukaryota; kingdom Metazoa; phylum Arthropoda; class Insecta; order Hymenoptera; family Cynipidae; genus Neuroterus; species Neuroterus valhalla. Next base: position 36 of record WSXT02136904.1, read on the forward strand.
GTGCTGCATCATGCGAGGGTCGGGGGGAGGGACAGAATCACTCAAGCATGAACAGCCAAGAAATTGGCGTTAACTCGAGAGGCGCCCGTCCAAGCGGTAAGTGTACCTTGTTATTATGATGAGAATGTAATATAAATATAACTTTTGAAGTGCATTTCGAAATATTATTGTATAAGGTTTTCGAAACGGTTCAGAACATTCTAGAAACTTAGCAAGGACATGAACCACTTGAGCTCGAGAGTGGTCTGGAAAAAGTCGGTATTGTAGGAATATTTATATATAACTCCCCTTGTTCATCATCCTGGTTTTTAATTAACTATATACGTAATAGGAAAATAGAAAAGAACACCGAAAAAATAGAAATATATCCTTGGAAATAATAATTCGCGCAGCATAATTTGAAAGTCATCGGGACCTTCTAGGACATTCTAGAAACTTAGTACGGACATGAACCAATTGAGCTGCGGAATGATCTCGAAGTCGGTCACCATAACACGGACGAAAGAAAATCTCTTAGCTTTCACTCTTTCAGAATAAAGAAAACGCTTTTAGGGTATCGATAAACTTCCGGCTAGGAATTTTGCGTTCCGTTGAAAATGATTAATCCTCTAATTACTCCGATTCGCGCAAAACCGCTCATTTTCCGCAGAAGATTGAAGTTATTTGAGGAATAAGTATCTACCCTTCTCATCAGATTTCAGAATTCTTGTTTTTATTGAATTTTTGTACAACGTAAGGGGTGCATGTCCTTCTAGAACGTTCTGGCAACACAAAGGCCCAGACCCGGAGTTTCTCGACATCCCAAAAGCCTACGATAGCATCATAAATAGTAGATATACAGGTGGACTTTTGTAGCATTATTCCTACCTTACCGACTCGAAGACCATTCAACAGATCAAAAGGTTCCTGTCCGTGCTAAGTTTCCAGAATGTTCTAGAACAGTCACAGACAATTATATTGCGCAATTTCTTCCTGAGGTGATATTTTTAGTTCAATTTGCTCTTTTTTACTGCGATTGATCTCTCTCCCAATATTTACGACTTGATGAACAGCCTTCAAAAACATTGTAAATAGAAGATAAACAAGTGGAGTTTGCAACTTTTTCATGTCCGTGCTAAGTTTCTAGAACGTTCTCGAAGGACATGAATCACTTAAGCTGTAGAAAAACGCACTGGATGATGTAAGAGATACGGAAATTCCGAAACCCGATGAACTAGGTATATAGGAATTCCTCGAATAATTTCAACCTCGTCCAAAGGATAAGCGGTTTTGCATGAATCAGAGCAGTTCGACGACTAACCATCTTCAATTTAACGCAAAATCCCTAGCTAAAAAGCTTTGGATATCCTAATTACTTCTCTCTGTTTTCAGAAGGTGAGATAACTTTTTACGATCGTTTTATGATATATCCAGGCCTTCGAGAACATGATGAATGGTAGATAGACAGGGAAAGTTATATAGCAATATTCCTACCTTATCGACTCCGCGACCATTCTACAGATCAAGTGGTTCATGCCGAATATTGGGAGAGAAAGAAATAAACCGCCATTTCGAATTTTGCAATATAATTGCATGGCGCGATCGGAACTTTCTAGAAAATTCTAGAAACTTAGCATGGAAATCAACCGCTTGAGCTGTAGAATGGTCTCTCTGTCGGTAAGGTAGGAATTTCGATAGAAATCCCACAGCCTATCTACCATTTATGATGTTTTTCGAATTTTTTCGTCCCTTAAAATCACAGAAAAACTCTAAGAAAATCGAGAAACTACGGACTAGGGACTTTGCAGTTCCTTGAGAATGAATGATTATCGAAGCAATCTGATTCGCACAAAACTTCTCACTCTCCACAGGAGATCAAAGTTATTCAAGAAATGTGTATATGAGCTTTCCATCTGGTTTCGGAATTCTCTTATCTGATTGTATGACGTCATCGCAACCTAGTAGGAAAGGCCTTACCACTTTCGACAAGTGTTGGCTGCTAAAACAAGCGTTTGGCTGCATGAATTTTTCTAGAAAATTTTTTTCCATGGCACTACTGTCAATCGGAGGAAGAAGGAAATGAAGGATTAGAGTCGACTTTGACGAAGTTTTTTTAGAGACGGTTTGACCTACTCTTAGTTGCTGCCAAGGCAGCCAATGACTGCATTCTGTTGAGGTCTGTTCTAGAACATTCTAGACACTTAGCATGGACATAAACCACGTGTCCGAATGTCGGTAAGGTAGGAAAACTGATACGGAAAATAGTTCTTTCGCCTTCGAAAATTAGACATAAGCTCTCAGGATATCGAGTAACTTCGTACTAGGGACTTTGCATTCCTTTGAAAATGATTAATCGTCGAATTGCTATGAATCGCGCAAAACCGCTTATTCTCCGGAAGAGATTGAAGTTATTCAAGGAATGCCCATCTGCCCTCTTTATCAGGTTTCAGAATTCTTGTATCTCTTGCATTTTTCAGTGCAGTTATTCCCTGAACGCTGCCGCATCAACGTCAATCTTATATCGGCACTCTTGCCGAGAAACAATTCCCAATACTTTATACAATACTTGATGAAAATTCAATCTAGTTATTTAATTAAGAATTTATCTTCTCGATTCTCAATTCATTTTTTTATTTGAAAATTCAACTACTTGTTTAAAAGTTGAATTTTTCTATTGAAAATGCAGTTTTCTTGTTGGAGATTCATCATTCAAATTGAAAATTTAACTACTTGGTTGCAAATTCATGTATTTTGTTAAAAATTTGTCTATTCCGGTAGGAATTTAATCTTTCTGGTTGTAATCATCGAACGCACTGATGGATAGCAGAACAATGAATCATATTCTCCCTTTCAAGTTGGCGTAAAAACTGGATCTACGGAATGCAGAATTGCGAGAGAAGATTTCTTGCTCTTTTCGAGTTGCGGCGTTTTGTGCCAAGTGCAAAACGCCTTGGTTATAAAATATTGTAAAAGTCGTTAAGATACAGGTAGGGTGTTGCAGAATTGCTGAGCGCACTGCTGACTACAACTTGCCCGTTCCGAACCCAACATTCCTAAGTTGGATTTGATTTTTAAGTCTGGAATCTCTTGGAGAATGAAGCCTCTACTTCGCTTCGGTGTTCAGGATCAGATGTTAAATCGAGACAAGGCCTGCCTAACCAACAGGCTAATGTAGGCTATAGCCTAGGGGCACATACAGTAGGGCAAAATGTAAGAATTTGTTATAAAAGAGCCTAGAACCAAGAAATCATAATCGATTTCAAACTTTTCGAAAGAGTCTCAATAAATAATTTTCGAATTTTTCTTCACTGCCCTTCTACGTTAACAAATAATTTTTAATAAATTATCACTTTTGAACTTTTGCATCTAAGATGCAGAATTCATTCAAGAACGGAATTTCAGTGAAGTACATGAAGTTTCGGAGGGAGAATACTTATGTTCAACCAAAAATGGAGTTAATAAATTTTTAAATAAGGAAAGAAAATTTAAAAACAAGAAAACAATCAATGTTTAACAACATGGTTTCATTTTCTACCAAGAAGATGAGTTTTTAAATAATAATATGAACCTTTGGAAAACCAAAAAAATGAATTTTCAATATAGAGTTGAACATTTGAAAAGTAGTTGAATTTACAAACGAAGAAAATCAAACTTTTAACCAACTTTCAAATTCAAATATTATAATATTCAAATTGAAAAATGTGAACTTCCAACCAAATATTTGGATTTCCAACCAAATATTTGGCTTTCCAACCATATATTTGATTTTCCAACCAAATATTAGATTTTTCAACCAAATATTTGGATTTCCAACCATATATTTGATTTTCCAACCAAATGTCTGATTTTTCAACCAAATATTAGATTTTAGAACCAAATATTTGGATTTCCAACCGAAAATTTGATTTTCCAACCAAATATTTGAACTTCCGAGCCAATATTTGATTTTTCAACCAAATATTTGGATGCCCAACCGAATATTTGAATTTTGGACTATAATAACGAATGTTCAACAAAAAAGATGATTTTAAACGATCGAGTTATACTTTTAGCCAATTAGTCCCATTTTCTACCAAAATATTCAATTTTTTCGCGAAACACTTGCATTTTCTACAAAAATAATTGGAGTTGAAACCTGATAAGTCAAATTTGTCAACAAAACTGTTCAATTTCCAACAAAAACCAATTCCTAACAAATAAAATGAATTTGCAAACCAATCAAACAAATTTTCAACAAAGAAGGTCGACTTTGATAAAACAGTTGCATTACCAACCAAAAAATATGACATTTTTAGTTGAAAACTTAATTTTCAAAAAAATTAATTAATTAATTACCAATAAAATAATAGTTTTCAAAATCATACAGATGATTTTCTAATTGAATTGATGAATGTTCAGCGAAAAAGTAAATTTTCAACAGAATAGTCCGATTTTATAAACTACTTTGGAATTTTTTGAGGAAAAAATTAAATTTTTAATCTGCTTTGATTGAAAATTCAACTTCTCTGTTAAAAAGTCGTCTTTTCTTTTAGAATTCATTTTTTTTCAATAGAAAATCCAATTACTTGGTTGAAAGTTGCACGAATATGTTGAGAATTCATTTTTTGTTAATTGTTTCATACTTGTTGAAGAACTAATTATATTGTTATTTTATTTTTTTATTTTTATTTTTATTATTTGTTTTATTATTCAGTGTGTCACTTCTGTGTTAACAGAGTAAAAAAAATATCACTTTTGCAACTTCATTTTCCAACTTTCCATAAACAACTCATATCGGATTGAATCAAAATCAGTTAAACTTGGAATTGGAAAAAAACAATTATCGATTACCAAAAAAAAAAAAAAACGAACTGCTGTAGAAAGTCCATTTTCTACCGAAAAATTTAATTTTTTTATAGAATAGTTGAACTTTGAACTCAAAAAAAAATTATTTCTATGGAATAATGGGACCGTAACATTTTTATTCTATAAAATTCCAATTACAGACCAAAAATAGAAGTTTTCAACTTAAACAAAGAATCTTAAACTGAATAGGTTTAATTTTCGAACAGATAAATTGATTTTCACTAAAAAGGATTAGGGAATAATTTTTTTTCTTCTATATGTGGGCTATTCTTAATTGGATTATCAAACTTGAGTATTTAAGCTGAAAAAATCTCACAGAAAAAAAAATTTGAAGGGGTTTTTCTTATCATGGGAAAATGGAAAAAAGATTTCTCTTTAATTTAAAGAAAGAAAGCGGTAATTTCTCGTATTTTTCCGGAATAAATTGTTAATAGTCTAGGTTAATTAAGTAAACTTCCGGTTTTTTAATCGAATTCTCTTTCATTTCCCGATTTCCTGGTCAAGTCGCCGGGAATTCGATTCAAATTCCCGGCGATTTCCAGGTTTTTTCTTAGTCAATAAAATTCCCGTTCATTTCCCGGGATTTCCTGGTCAAGTCGCTATCCTGAATAAATTCCTGTCTTTTTCCCGGTCAATGAAATTCCCGGTTTCCCAATCAAGTCGCCACTCTGATTAGAGACGCGGTAATTTACAGGTCAATCATATCTCTGGTAATCTTCCGGTCAAGTCGCCACTCTGATCGAAATTCCCGGTTCTTCCTGGTCAATGTATTCTGTTCGTTTCCTGGAATTTTCTGGTCAAGTCGCCACCCTGATTAGATTCCCGGCCATTTTCCGTTTTTTTTTCTAATCAATGAAATTCCCGTTCATTTCCCGGGATTTCCTGGCCAAGTCACAACTCTGATTATATTCCTGGTCATTTACCGGTTTTTCCTGGTCAATGAAATTCCCACTCATTTCTCAGTTTCCCGGTCAAATCGACAATCTGATTAAATTCGCGAACGGTCAATAGAATTTTCGGTCATTTCCCGGGATTTTCTGATCAAGTGAACACCCTGATCGAATTTGCAGTCACTCACCGATCAATAAAACTCCTAGTCAAGACGCCACCCTGATTAAGTTCCTGATTTTTTCCTGGTCAATGAAACTCCCGTTCGTTTCCCTGGATTTCCTAGTCAAGTCACCACTCTGATTATATTTATTGTCATTTACCGGTTTTTCCTGGTTCATTAAATTCCCGGTAATTTCCCTTTTTTCCGATCAAGTCGCAACTCTGAATAAATTCGCGGTCTCTTACCGGTCAATAGAATTTCCCGTCATTTCCAGAGATTTCCTGGTGAAGTCGCCACCCTAATCTAATTCGCGGTCACTTACCGGTCAATAAAATTCCTGTTCAAGACGCCACCCTGATTAGGTTCCTGATTTTTCCCTGGTCAATGAAATTCCCGTTCATTTAATATGGATTTCCTGGTCAAGGCGCCACCCTCATTTAAATTCCTGTCCATTTCCCGGTTTTTATCTGGTCATACAAATTTCCGGCAAAGATGGCCCTGCCAAATTGATATAAATGGCAGAAAAGATGAATTCAGACAGCTGCAATTTCCTTGTTCGTTAGAGCATGGGTTTTATTTGAGCTGGAAAGCAGCATGTTAAACAGAGAAATTTCGGAGACACGATATTTATCCTTGTATTTATCGCTTCCTCGAGAGAGAACACCCTCCATAGTCCAGGTAGTGGTACACTGGTAGACTCAGGTAGTGAAGGAAGTCTCAGCAGACTGGTCACTGGTGGAGGGACCCAACCGAATTTATGGCGCCCAACATTTTTTAGCCGTTAGTCCCTGCTCCATTATGGGTTTGACCTCGACTCTGATCTTAGATTCTTGTTAGAGTCAGTTGATGGGCCTAACGACGCGTTGCGAAGTTATCTCTCTAAACGTCTAAACAGGGCCGGATTCAGTAAAATTGCACCTTCAGGCTAGTTATCATACTTTCCCCGGAACCCTTCCCCTTTCGTTGTTTCAAGAAACTAAAATTGTATTGTTTATATGAAAAATGTGAATGCAGAAATATTCGGATATAATAAACTACGAAACTTTTCACATGAGGTAATTGCTAGAGAGATTGGTCGGCGACCTGTGTTCTATTTTCAACATAAGAAGAGGAGAAAGATCTGGAATAACATCGTTTTAGATTGAACATATTCCGAATTATTAAATCTTTAATTGTAAATCTCCAAAATTGAATATTTTTAATGACAAATCTATAAAATTGATCTATGAATATATTCCTGAATTGCTAGAAATGTTATCTTTTTTGTGAAAATGCAAATTTTTTGTTAAAAAGTTGAACTTCCAACAAAATACTTATCGTTTTATTCTGTAACAGAATAGCTGATATTTAAACAACAAACGCGTTTAATTTTGAATCTGGAACTATTGCAGCCGTACAACAATAAAGATTTTTCAAGTTGGATTTTTAACCAACTAGCTGGATTCTCAACTGAAATTATGAATCTTCGACAAACAGAAATCGAGACAGAAATCTAATTTCAACAAATTTTTGCAACTTTTAACCAAGTAAACAACTGAATTTTTGACCGAAAAAATGCATTCTTACCAGAAAGACGATTCTCGAACAAAATATATGAATCCTCAATCAAAACTGATCGAAAATGTTAATATTTTATTGGAACCATTTTTTTGCGTGGATAATTAATCGTTTTTGTTGCAAGTCCAACTTTTTCTTTGAAAATTAAATTCTTCTCTTCGATTTTTTTTTATTTTGCTGAGGATTCATCGCTCGAGTTCAGAATTCATCTCTATGGTTAAAAATTAATTCTTCTGGTTAAAAATGTAAATATTTGTTCTAAAGTTGAACTCTTTTTTTTTAACTCAAATTTATATCTCCGTGAAAAAAATTCATTCGTGAATTATTTTGAATCTTGGATGCCACTGTACTGATTTTGATTTAATCCGAGTTTATTTCGATTATTTTCGGGAAGATCCGGAAAAAAATTCGAAGCGACAATTTTTGTTCATTTTTGTTTTCAGAAGTATTCCTAATTAATATTCTTATTCTCAGAATGAGAATTATGCTGGTCCTTATTTACTCTTCATGAAATCGTTTGCTCTGACTAGGGATTCTGAAAAATAGATAAAACCTTCTCCAAATTTTAGTTAGCCAAATCGGTTAATATTTACCCAATGCCCCAGGGCGCTTGAAGATTCTCAGAAGATTAAAATGGAAGAAATTGTGCAAATACGTTCAGTTTACGTAACTTTTCTCGTTTTTATTTAAATCAATGGTCTACATGGGAAGATATTTTTTATTCAGGGCCGGCTCTAAGATTACTAAATACATTCTTTGTATGTCTATTTCTGAAATTGTTAACAATCGCACTTCACCGTTAATCAAAAAAGCGAAAGACATTATCACTTTCACAGTTTTTTCCTGATCCTCCCGTAAACAATCAAGATAAACTCGATATACAATTAAATAAATAAGTTTCCAAAAATATACATGAATTTCCAAAAGAAAAAATATAAATAACAAAAACTTGGATAGTTCAATTTTTAGTTAGAAAAGAGACCTTCTTAAAAGAAAATTTTTTTTTTCGAAAATATAATCTTACAAAAAAATTTCAACCAAAGAATTCAACTTTCTACCAAATAATTGATTTCCCAACCAAAAATTATAAATTTATCACCAAAAAGAATGAACATCTACCAGAAGAAAATGAATTTTCAACGAAAGAGTTAAACTGCCAAAGAAGTATTCAGAATATCAACCGAAACGATTAAATTTCCACCAAAAAAGACGAATTTACTTACCTACCGCAAAATATATAAATTTTCAAACAAAGAGGAAGTTCAATGAAGACGGATTCACAAATCCTTAAATTTCATTATTGTACAAATTTATTAACGTAATAATTACGTAAATTTTGAGTTGGGAGCCTTGCATGCTGCAGAAGAAGAAATTTTAGTGTATGTGAAGTTCAGAAGAAAGGGCTGAGTGAGCCAGTCACCTATCCATCTATAAAAGATATTGCATGCTGTCCGTCTTAACGACCTGGCGCTTAAACGTCCCGCGCCTAAACAGCGGCGTCCAAACAGCCGCGCTCTGACGACCTGACGCCTAAACGTCATGGCGCTTATACTCCCCGAGGCCAAAGGACCTGGTGCCTTGACGTCGGCGTTCAAACGGCCGCGCCTGAATGACCTGGCGCCTGAAAGTCATGCACTTAAACGTCGCACTATAGGAAATTTGAACCGATTTTGAAAGAAATAAAATATCTCGGAACCCAGTAGGCGTAGGAAAAGAATCCAAAAAGAATTGAGAAGTTTGATTAATTTCCAATAAAGAAAAAAAGTCTGGTTGATTAAAAAATAATTATTGACCTTCAAATACAAGCATACTGAATAATTTCTCAGAAAATGAATGTATATGTACAGTAGAATATTAGAGAAAGGAAGATTTTTCAAAAAATTAGAAATTGACCTTGTATTTGAAGGTCAATGATAACCTTTCAATGGGCCGGACTAATTTTCTTTTATTGGACATAACTCAAACTTTGAAATGTTTTTTGGATTTTTTCCTACGCCTACTGGGTACCAATATATTTTATTTCTTCCAAAATCGGTACAAAATTTCCATAGTGCGACAGCGTCCAACCGGCCGCGCCTAAACATCCCGCGCCTGGGTGACCTGGCTCCTACACGGCCGCGCCTTAATTAACTAGGGTCCGAAAAAACCTGGCGACTAAAGAGCGGCGTCCAAACGGCCTGACGCCTGACGGCCAAACGCTTGAACTTTCCGCGCCTTGAAGACCTAGCGCCTTAAAGTCGCTATCCAAACGGTCACGCCTGGACGACCTGGCGCTTTAAGGTCCCACGCATGAACGTCACTCGCCCCCAAAACCGTTATAAAATCGTCGAATTCATTTCATACCAATTCACGGAAAAAACTGATCATGGTTATTATTGATTACATGTTACGTATTGTATAACTGGAAAAAGAGGCAATTCGAGCAACTTTACGTCAATAGGATTCCTTTTCCCATTTATTAGATTAGCAGAGAAAAATGCGGTTAAATAGCGCATGGATAGAAATTTCTAAGAAGAATTGTTGGTTAGATAATAGAGGAGCTATTAGCTTCCAGGAATATGACATCACAGAAGCTATTCTGCATTTACAGCTCAAGATATCTGTATCGAGATCACAATGAGTCAGTTTGAAATGAGGTTTGAAAGTTACTTAAGTAACATCTTACGGAGAATAATTTTACTTAACTGCATAAAAGTTAGCAGTAAAAAAATTTGTGAGAATAATTAGATTTAAATAGAGTTTTCTGTGAAAAAATAACCGCCTCCCTACTCCACTGGGATTTGAACCCAGGACCTTTATCGTCCGGAAAATAAGAAAATCCAACTATTCTCGTTTGAAAATTATTTCTTTTTAATTGAAAAGCCAAATATCAAATTTTAGTTCACAATTCATCTCCTTTTGTTGAAAATTCTTCTATTTGACTGATGATTGAACTATTCTGTTGAAAATATATTTTTTCAGTTGAAGATTTATTTCGTTGGTGAAAATAACTTTTTTTTGAAAATTATATTTTAGGATGGAAATCCCAACTATTTAGTAGAGGATTTGTCACTTTTACTCGGAATTGCAATTGTTTTATTCAGGGGCGGATCCAGAAAAAT
>WSXT02136915.1:4836-24652 GCA_011762715.2 Neuroterus valhalla
AAACCTGGGTGAGCTTCAAAGAAGTTGTCGAGGGTTTTTCAGGAAAACACAAAGCTTGAAACTACAAGGAAATTGTAACATGAGTGTGAAATTGAACTATTTACACTCCCACTTAGCAGAGTCGTCCCGGGGTGTTTTGGCGCCCGAGGCGAAAATTCGATTTCGCGGCCCTATCAAAGGAAATTTTTCGAAAATGACAGTTTATGCGCCCCTTCTCTCACGACGCCTGTCACGGCGCCTGAGGTAAGCGCCTCACTTGGCTCACCCTCGGGAAGCCTCTGCCACTTGGATTGGTTTCCAGAAATATGTGGTGACAAAAGCGGAAAGCAAGGAGAGCGATTCCATCAGGATATCGAAGAAATGGAGAGACGTTACCATGGCAGATGGTCTACATTAATGCTAGCTGACTTTTGATGGTGTCTTCAATGTGATGACCGAGATGCTGAACATAACAGACGTTCTGGGTTGAGGACTCTACTGAGTAGAAGAAAAAGATTTCTTGGTGACATTTCACTTGTTTACATAAGAAATAAGAGGCAGGGATTTGCAGGTCATTGAATACCCCGAATAGTGAGTGACAAGGGGAATCACTAAAATTAGGCACCCCGAAACGTGAGAGGCGAGGGGACTCACGCTTGTAAAGCACCCCAAATAGTGAGTGGCAAGGGTGTTCACTTCAATTAGGCACCCCGAAACGTGAGAGGCGAGGGGACTCACGCTAATAAAGCACCCCGAATAGTGAGTGGTAAGGGTACTCAATTGAATACGGCACCCCGAAACGTGAAAGGAGAGGGGACTCACGCTAATAAAGCATCCCGAATAGATAGTGGCAAGGGGATTCACTTTATTTAAGCACCCCGAAACGTGAGAGGCAAGGAGGACTCACGCTAATAAAGTACCCCGAATAGTTAGTGGCTACGGGACTTACTCCGATTAAGCACCCCGAATAGTAGGTGGCAAGGGGACTCACTTGAATTAGGCACCCCAAAGAAAACAGAATCCTATTACGTCCACATCGATGTTCCTGGGTAGCGCTCAAAATAGAGTTAAGAACCCCTCAAACCCCGAGTACAGGATTTTAGACACTTCATTTTTAGGGTAGGTGCGACAATTGACGGATGAAAGATCATGTCTGCGTGTAAAAAATTTGTTATTTATACACCTATCAAGCAATTTGTGCAATTTGGTTTGAGTCGCGAAAGGCACTTGCATCATGCTTACCCGGCTATAGCCTTTTGATCCGCCATTTTCGGAAAAAAATGTCTTCTGACTATGAATTTATATTTATCGACTATGGTAAATCCAGAGTACCGAATTCCAGAGAGAAATAAGGGAGCAGAAAACATCTCGCCCAAAGGAATTAACGTGGATGCCAATTGCATTGTGCAGATATACGTCAAAACTTAAAATGGCCCTAACTTTGCGAAAAAATCTATTGTGGCCGTTCAGAAGCTGAATTTGAAGGATAACGGTAGTTCTGATGGATGCTCTTCATGAGATGGACTGGATGAATTTTGTACGCTATGTGCATAAGCTCAAAAATAGCAAAAAACACAATTTTTTTAGTACATTACCTCAAATATTGCAAGATTCTGACGTGATGAAGCACTTCTGACCCCGGAATCGGATTTTATGCAAGAAATCGCTTCGGAAATGACTTCTTACTTTCCAACAACAAACACAATCCCATTTTTTGTAGACTTGTGTAAGCAGACTCTTATTTGTTCTGCGCAACAGAAAGCGTGGCGAAAGGAAAACATTGCCCTTGGGGAAAATACACTTTAGGTTGTTCCTTGAGTCTCGACAGCAGTCTCTATCAGCACACTTGATGACCTCAAACCATAAAAGATAAGTATGGTATTTAAGTATTGATTCAATCATATAATAATAGGACTTAGCATATAAGATCTTGTTTTTAGGAAATACACTCTGGACTCATTTCTGTGTCAATTTAAGGTCACTTGCAATGGTTACAGCAGTGTCGTTGAGATGAAAGCCAAAGTGATCGTGAGGAAGTAATAGACCGGTTTTTTCGCCGTCTTATGGAGCTATACGTTTCTTCACGTTTCACATATACGGTTTCTATGTAATAGCATTCTTTTTGTGACCATTGACTCTTTACCCCAAAACAAATTCTCATAGGATTCCAAACATAGGAGCCTTCACGGGCATTCGACGCCGCAGTGCTAGAAAAATTCTTGGAGCTGCGAAGACAATCTAGGGGGTTCCTGCGCACGAGAAACTGTCTTTGGACAGCCAATCTTGTCATTCAAAATCTTGATCCCCGCATTAACGCTTGGAAGGAGCTTATGAATAGCTACTACTACCAAATCGTGGCCTGTCAATGTTACTTGAGGGGCTGCGACAACCAGATTTGGGCCCAGAATTAATATCGATTGCTTCACAGAACTATGGACATTGATCACATTTTAGTTCGAGAATGAAAAATACCTTAAGGGCGTTGGAACAAAGACCTTACATAAAAATTGAATTTTCTCATCATACATCATAAATTCTAGAGCAATATATTTTTGTAATAATCAGGGCCTGTTCTTGTTTTGATACACATCTGTAGTCACAGTGAAATATTGGCTAATCGCAATGGTTTTGTGCAAGATCATTTGCTGGCCTGATGTTCCGAAGTTGGTTGTAAACAGTAGCACAAGTATTATATTGGCACTTGCTATGAGCGAGAAGGCCATAATTTTTTTGAGGTATAATTAAACGAATAATTTAAGAAAAAAGAATTTTTCCACTTTTTGGCGTACCAAGTAAAATTCCTTGACCTAATGAACCTTTGCTATCAATGAAATCTTCTTTCACTCTCAACTCTTATACTTCAAAGTTAAATCGATGAATTCAGTTTATTTAATACGAACACCAATACAACTGGCAAAACTTTTTATTTTCGCAAATTCATCCCAACACCTGAATGTAGATAATATTGTCCGTCAATATTAAGATAGTGATAAGTATAAATACAAGAATAACATATTCAACATCTTATCAGTTACAGCAAAAGAAGTAATTTGATATTTGGCTCTCGTTCGATGGAAAAATGAGGATTCCGATTTGTACTCTGCTTTTCACTTTCATAATATCTTTAAATTCTGTTCGTGAGTAAAATATTACATAATACTTAATCAATCATGTATCAAAATAGCTCAATCAAGGCATCTATTATATGAAAAATGAGGCTTTCAAGGAAGCATGTATGAATGTATACATTGACATTTCATTCGAATTCACATTCCATTTTGAACAAATAAGACGCATGTTATCGTCAGTAAAATTCTATATTTCATGCTCACGTTTAAGCAAACATATGTTACATAAATCTTTTTTAATAAAAATCTTTCTACTTCTCTGTATCTGAAACTTTTGTAGTTTTATATGACTTATCTCTGGAACGGGTAATTGCGAAACACATCCAACCGAAAATATAATGAAATAACTTCTAGTGCCTAGAATCACGTGTTAATGTGAAAAATTTTCCGGTTTCAATTTCGAATCTAGTTCACTACCGCCACGTCATAATCAGTCGCTTAGAAATCCTTCGTCAACGTGACTGGAACATTAGGTTTTACGCTTACGTGTGAGCCAACATATGTTGAAAAAATGCAACTTGACATCTATTTTCCCACTCTTGCGTATATGAAAATCGTAGACCATTATATTATCATGTTTTTGAACTAAAATTTTGAAACGCATTTAACCGAAAACATCTTCTAAAAATTGTTAGTGCCTAGAATCACGTGTTTGTTCACCTACCTCTTCGATTACAATCTAGAGCTCCTCTACATGACACCAAAAAAAAAGTATGTAGTTTGTTAAGAATAATTTTGAAAAATATCCCTGTAATTTTTTCCAAAGAATCTAGTTCACCATCTCCACCTCGTATTGAGCCACAGGGAAATCCTTTGCCAGGACCACTTGAACATTGTGCGGATCATGGATGGGTGTTCAACCATGACGGAGAATTTATTGCAGTGTACGCGTGTGGAGAGTTTTTCACCACTGAATGGTTGGAGCAGAATGGTATCCATAGTAGGTGGAAAATAATTGTGCCGATCAAAATAATCTTGCTTAAAACTTTAAGTTATTTCCCTTATTTTGATCTTCAAAAGAATTCATTCATATTATAGGTTAATCGATTCGTCTCGAATCATGGAACTTTTTATGTGATTACATCAACTCCAAATTTTGTGGACAAAGACATTTTTATCATAAAAACTTATTTTTTCGAATATTACAAATTCAAAAAAAAATTACAGTACAGCCTCTCAATAAGGCGCATCTCGGGACAGTAGGGGCAGTGTTTTCCAGGAAACATGCTACCCCCACTAACGTGCTTCGCTGCTCTTGAGATTCTTGCTCGCTCTGCCTCTGAATAAGGCGCTTGCCGAATGAATGCGCGGTAAAGGAGGTGGTATATGTGGTGGTTCATGTATATTCACAAAAAAAACTCATTTTTTTGGAAAAAAAATAAAATCGAAAGGTTTCGCAAGCCACATGAAGTTTAACACGTATTTTCTATTAGAAAAAAAGGACAACTAATTTGAATTTTATTCAGAATTCCCAATATTAGGTGAATCGTGTTCGAAATTCATCATTTCTTTTCACAATTAGTTACAGATTGCGAATCAAATATTGCTTCTCAAATACCACTTCCATAAGTCTGTTTCAAATACATGAAATACTATTTTATAATGATAATTGGATGTTTATTTACATTGTTCAAACAATAATTATTGTTTTTAGCTAATTTGTCTTAGAAAAGTGTTAGAAAGTCAAATTTTTTCGGAATTATTCAACTTATTTTCAACATTTCAGTTCATGTGAATGAAGTTACAAAGTGAATCAAGTTAGTTGATGAATTGAAGTTACAAAAATAATTGTTTAAACAATTTTTTAGTAAATATAACAACATTCCCTTAGAATAATGCCATGAAATTGCCATTTTGTCTGAAATTTTCAACTTTTTGGTCACTTTTTACTCAAAGTAAGTAATTATTCAATTTAGCAAAAATAAATGTTAAGAGAAATTGTAAATGTTTATAGCTGTCTTCTTCTAGATTAATACTATATATTGCGGTTTTCCTGAAATTTCAAATTTCAAATCTTCACTGAACGTGAAGGCTACAGAGAGGGTGTAGCGTTCGAACGTGCTTGAGAGGAAGGTGCCTTATTGAGAGGCGCCCTATTCAGAAGCTGAACTGTAGATGAATATTTTAGGATTAAAAAAAAATGTAATGTAAAAAAAAAAATCTACACATACATGCATCAAGTTAGTTGCTCGATAAACTGTTACAGACGTTTCGAAACGAT
This sequence comes from Neuroterus valhalla, assembly GCA_011762715.2. NCBI lineage: Eukaryota > Metazoa > Arthropoda > Insecta > Hymenoptera > Cynipidae > Neuroterus > Neuroterus valhalla. The sequence goes on from WSXT02136915.1 coordinate 10,165, forward strand.
GCATGCGCATCTGCAGAGATCGCCATGTGAAAAAGCTGGAAACTCACTGCCTAATCACGACAAAAATGTGACTGACCATGATTTTTCCGTACTTTTTTATGTGCAGCGAAGAAATTGGCCACCACATATGCTTTTATCATCTCGAAAGTGTTGTTCTAAATTCAGTAATTGTATTCCCGGCTTTTTATTTCATCGCCAGGAGTTGCGGATTTTAAATCGAATTTCGGACGTTCAAAATAAATTTTGTTTCGTTTTTTTTTCACACATTCAAATGTCCTTATTTTCCATTCTTCAATTTTCTATGTAATTTCATCAAACTAATCGAACGTCGTTGGGAAACAGAAAAAGTGTTTCGTTCCATTATTCCAATAATTATGAAGAGCATCAAAACTCATGATGACTTGTGAGTTATGAGTTATTGATTTCGTTAATTCTCAAAATTATATAATTACTATATCTTTCTCACAGATACATTACGGCGACGTCCTTCACGTGAACAGTCATCGGACACACCTTTTCTTCAACATAATGATTTGGTGTACCGAGACAACCAACGTGTTGGAAAATTCAAAACAGTGGTGTTTCATGACAGAATGACAGGTCAAGAAGTCCAAGGGCTGATGATTCGTGACATACGACAATCTGCTCAAGACGGTAATCCGAAAATCAAGATTTGATATGAAATTTGAATAGGAGGATTTTTTCCGAAACTTCTAGTTTCTTTCTAACTATAAAGTGCTTCATTTGCGATCCAGAAATTTTCAAGTTGTAAGGGTGGGGACAACCTTCAAATGCCACCCTTAAAACATCTTTTTCCGAATCCTTGTTTGGGGTATTTTATAGGAGACTTTTTAAAAGTCATAGGGTATTAGTAAATGAACTCGTCAAAATTGAACGACTATGCTTCAGAAATATTTTTTATCCGGAATTATTTGACATCAGGTTGATTCCATCCTAAAGCGAATCCACAACAGGGTTCAGAGCTTTATATTAAGTTTTTTAACTTCTGCAGTAGAGTGGTCCAAACATTTTTTTTTTCAGAATTTTTGTGCGAAATGCCCAGAAATTTGTTCGAATCCACCAAAGGAATAAAAACAATTTCTATTTTATTTTTTTAAATAATATTTAGAGGTGGCGCAAGCTCCATTAAGTTTAATACGTATTTCCCATAAGGAAAAAAATCTGCCCACTGCGCGGGGACATTCTCATCGCGCTCTTTGCTCGCGAGTTTTAAAGCGCATTGGCGCGCGTCTTTCGGATCCCGCGCTTCGCGCTCGATGGTAATCTCACCTCGTGCTAGGCGCGCGGCCCTTGTACATCCTTACAGTTGTATAAAAGGCTTGTAGAACTCAAAACCGAAATGTCGACTACTTTGATATAATAAGTGTGGATTCTCTCTTGTTAGAGCTCTTCTTAGCTCTTGTTAGAGTTGTTTTGTTGCCTAATTTTTTTCACATATTGTGTGGTTTTTGTAGATATTCAATTTTTTAGTTGTTAGTTTTATTTTTTACGATTAAAACAAAAACTACGCGTCCAATGGGAAAAATTATAACAAATGCACAGATATTTTTTGGGTGAATAAATTTTCTCTTCCACTATGGTATGTTAGCCTTAGTAATTTTGTCAAAAATCTTATTATTTGATTTTTATGGTTATTTTTCATGATTGAATTATTTTTATAATCAAGCTTTTTGAAAAGCTTTTTATAAATCAAGCAAAAAATAATTGTCCTATCAAAAAATCAAATTTACCAAATTTTAGATCTTTCTTTGGTGTACAAGTTTAGTTCTTCTATGTCTTCCCGTAGCTTGCATAGATTGACCAAAAAATGAACCTTTCCATTTTTCATTATTTTTTGGGCGACCAAAAATTGAATTTTCCTTTTTCCGATAAATTCGAAAAGTTGTAAATTTCATCATGGAGGGCTCAAAAAAGAAACATTTTTTTCTTCAATTTTTTTTCATATCTTGAAGCCGTATTTATAATTTTTGAGTCTTAGAAAGGAAAAATCCAAAATAAATTTTAAAATGCTCTCCTCTCTCATTTTTGATTCAAAGCAGATAGTTAAAACCCTTAGTAGTCACACTTTGCTAGAATCACGTCGTAGTCACACTGGGTCAATTGGACCCAGGCGAGTTTGAATTGTTATAAATAATGGGATAATGCATTGAGCGGTATGACAGAAATAGTCAAGTATAGTTTGAACCTTGCTTGATACTACGATGTCGGTCCGAAACCAAAAATTTAGTTTTGAATATGAAAAACAAATTATGAAGAAAAAAATTAAGGGACTTGTACTTTCGGTCAAAAAAGGGTATAGGTCTTCTAGACCCAGTGTGACTACTAAGGGTTAACGAACTTGAATTGTATTTTTGGTTCCTCAACATCGGTGCCAAAGCACGATCGAATATGATTATTACATTCTCATCATAATGAGAAGGTATTGGTTTTATGTTAAAATTGATTGCTATTTCGGATGAAAAGTCAAAGAATTTGGAAATTTTTTGGACGTTCTTTTCCAAGAATCAAAAATTGTAAGTACAATTTCTTGTAGCACTTGAAAAGTGAAACAATTTATCACAATCATTTTTTCGATAAAAACAAAATTGTAAGAGTTATGGCATTTTCGGAATTTAGAAATATATAGAAGAAAAAGACTTTTTAGCCAAATAGCGCGAGATTGGAAAGAAAGTCAGAGAGAACAAATTTTTCTTCTTGGGAGCACTACAAGATCGCTAATACAACTTTTTGAATTTCCTCAAAAAATCAAAAATTCCAAAGTTGATCGCACAAAAAATATTAGAAAATAATCTGTGAAATCAATAACTTTCGAAAAAATTATCGTATTCGATCATGCTTCGGCACCCATTTTTAGGGACCGAAAAGACAGGTGAAGTTCGTTAGCCAGCTATTTTGGATAAAAAATAAAGACGGAGAGCATTTTGAAAATTCTTCTGGACTTTTCCTTCCAAGACACAAAAGTTGTAAGTACAATTTTTTGTAGTTGGTAAAAAGTGAACCAATTTACCCTAACATTTTTTTCGATAAAAACAAAATAGTCAGAGTTATGGTATTTTAAAGATTCAAAAATATCAAAATAAATGAGAATTTTTAGCCAAAAAACGCAAGATTGAAAAGAAAGTCAGAGGGGAAAAAATGTTACTTTTTGGGAGCTCTACAAGAAAATGAATACAACTTTTTGAATTTTCTTATAAAATCGCAAAATCCCATTTTTATCACACAAAAATAATGAAAACAAATCTGTGAACTCGATAACTTTCGAAAGAATGATCATACTTGATCGTTTTTTGGCACCTATTTTGAGGGACAAAAAATACAAGTCGAGTTCGTTAACCAGCTATTTCGGATAAAAAATCAGAGCAAAAAAAATGCAAAAGTAGAAAGATTCTTCTTTTAGTTAAATCATGCAAGGTACGGGAAAATATAAATCAACTCTACTTGTGCACCAAAAAAAAACTACAAATTTTATTAAAATAACTTTTTGATAGGACAAGCAGTTTTTGCTTCTTTTATAAAAAACCACAAAAATAAATCCATTTCAATCACGAAAAATAACTATAAAAATGAAATAATCAAATTTTTGTAAAAATGACTAAAGCTCGCATAAAAGATTGATAGAGTAAATTTATTCAACCAAAAAATATCGGTCAATTTTTTAAAAATGTTTCCCACTGGATGTATTCGTTGAAGCCGGAGAAGTTTTAACAAAAGAGAATTTACACTCATCAAATTAAAGTAGTCGACATTTCGCTTTTGAGTTTCACAAGCTTTTATAAAACTGTAGGGAGGTACAAAGGCCGAGCGCGGAGCGCGAGGTAAGATTACCATCGAGCGCAAAGCGCGAGATTCGAAATTCGCGCGCCCTAGGCGAGCTCAAACGTGCAAGCGAAGAGAGCCGCACTAAGAACGCGCGATGAGAATGTGGCCGCGCAGCAGGCAGATTTTTTAAAATTATTTTTCGTGCGTTAGAAATGGGGGTTGGCGATTTTTTGAGAAAATTCAAAAAGTTTTATCTACCATCTTGTAGAGCTCCCAATAAGAAACGTTTTTTCTTTCTGACTTTGTTTTCAATCTTTCTTTATTTGGCTAAAAATTCTCATTTTCGTTTATATTTTTGAATTTTGAAAATGCTACAACTCTGACAATTTTTTTAACGAAAAAATTAAAGGAAGAAATTGTTTCACTTTCTACGTGCTACAAGAAATTGTAATTACAATTAATAAGTCTTGAAAAAAAGTCCAAAAAAATGTTCAAAATGCTCCCTCCCTTCGATTTTGCATCCAAAATAGCTGGTTAACGAATTCTTCCTTTCTTTTACGGTTTTAAAAAAGTGTGCCAGAGCACAAGACAATATGATCATTTTTTCGAAAGTTGTCGATCATACAGACACTGACGTAAAAACTGCTTTTTCTGAATCAGGAGGTCTCAAAACATGGAGATCTCATAAATTCCGCGAAAGTCAATTTCCACATAAAACCAATAGCTTCTCATTATGATGAGTATGTTAAAACCGCAAAAAATCATAATTAGCGCCAAAAGCTTGAAAAAACCCAATTTTTCACTTATGGGGGGTTTTCGGGAGTCTGTAAGACAGACTTATGAGGGTGATATTTTGGAAGTAATATACAATTCGCATTTCGTGAATGGGAAATACGTTTTAAACTTCATAAGGCTCGCGCCAGCTCTAAATATTATTACGAAAAAATGGTTTTATTTTTTTGTAGATTCGAATAAATTGTCGGGCGTTCTGCATAAAAATTCGAAAAAAAAATCCGAAGGCATTTTTGGGCCACCCTATTCTGCAGTGTGTTTATTCAGATTCAGATATAAAATATCTCTGCGATTGACTGTGTCTCATTTCTATTAAGCATTTCTTGCTTTTTGTACAGCCTCAGGTCAACAAAAGATACTTGATCCTGTTGAAGGTGATTTAGTGGAACGTGCTGGAGGACCTGTTGCGAAATTCGAATATAATTATTTCCGCGAGATACGTCTTCTGTAAAAGCCTCATAAACCTCGCCGTCCAAAAGGAAGTACGAAACTGAAACAAAGTCAAAATTTTGAAGATTGATGAATCAGCACCAATGCCATAGGTCGAAACAATAAGAATGATGTTGCTTATGGCCATAGTAGAAAGATAAAAACTAGAAAACTATGTTAAACTTATACATTTAATTGAAAATTCAGCATGGATACAAATTTCGTTTCCATAATCATATTATACAAGATTTACGTTTTCTCAAAGAGGTTCCATGGTCTCTTCTCTTTCAAGGGATATTGTTCGATACATTATTTTTATGAAATAGATTGCATATAGTACAATATATTATAGCAATATGATATGATAATATAAAATAAGATATCTTGTGTCATGGAAGCGTTGTCTTTTTCTTCCTCGCGTACCTATTTAACAGAACCTGGCCGTCTCGCGTTGTCTGCTCGTCTACGCCGTGTACGCAAACTCAAATTTGGCCATAAAAAGTCTACTTTACGCTACGAATCAAGTAACAAGTCGAGTTTTCTTAGAACTTCGAACAAAATGACACTTTTCTATGCCATTTCCATCAATACAAATATTATGAATCTCATAGGAAGTATCATGCAGTAAAATAAAAGCACAGTTTTTCCTATTCATTCTGAACTCTAATGGCAGCTTATAACTTACAAGAGTCCTTGAATGCTGCATGGCTCCTAGAGGATAATAACGGTTACATATATCCTTGAAAAAAACTCTCCAAAAGGAATTTTGGGAAGGTGAGATAATTTTGTTATAACGTATCCCAAAAAATACCAAAACCCGTCGCGTACGCTTAGTTGAGAATTGGCTTCAAAGGTATTTTGGAGGATATGGATGTTTTCATGGATAATGAAAAGGGAATCAACATGAGATAAAAAATATTTGAACTATTTTCCATTAGGAACTGGATTGAATTCAATGCAGTTGACCTTCGACACTGCAAATTATTCGCATACTTTGTTAAAAGTATAAAACTTTCATCTTTTTTCTCCAGTCACAATTCACGCAGGCATATCGAGTCTCTGATCCGCCCGCTTTTCTTGAAGGTTTCCAATTTAACGATAAATCATTTGTAGAAATAAAATAAAGGAAAATAAGATAATAAGAGATAGGTGGAGCTTCGAAAATTAGAAAAATATGGTTTAATCGTAAGATTGTAAAAGATTTTTAAAAATTCTTGAAAGTTATAAAAAGCAGGCAGATGAGAGGCTCGATATGCATTTTTATTGTAACTAGAGAAAGGAGAAAAAGTTATATTCTTTTCAATATAGTACACAAATATTTTGCAGCCTCAGAGATCAATTGAGCCTACGTGACGGATTTGGGTTTTTTTTAAAATACTATATTACAAAATTCCTCTCAACTTCCCAAATTTCATTTTGGAAAGTTTTTTTGGGGGATCTGGATATTGTTTGGAACAATAACAGAGTTTTATCCCTGGACGATGAATGAATAATCCTGGCCAGTGGCATCACTATTAATTTTAGTACATCAATCAGAAGTTACACCTATGACAAGATCGTCAAGGCAGAATCAGCCGATGATTTTCAGAGGATGTTGAGCAGACTAGATACCAGCATGAGGAGCACGGGTGTTAACATAAACGTGAATAAAACAAAAATTATGGTGTTTAAAAGTAAGCATGCGAGAACAAATTTCAATATTACCCCAAATGGAGAGAGGATAGAACAAGTTGATAATTTCGCATATCTTGGAAGTTTATTCTCTTCTGACAGGAAGATAGGTGCAGAGATTTTCAGACGTAAAACTGAGGTTAGAAAGATTATCGGCAGTGTACGGGGTAGTACTAAAAGTAAAAATGTAATAAATAAAGCTGCGATTTCGATATATAATTCTCTGCTTGCACCAACTGTGCTGCACGGTAGCAATTTACAAATCAAGTATATCTAGGTAGGGTGAATGGTAGCGTACCCAGTGGCAGACCAAAGAAGGAATGGATGGAATGTGGAAATGAGACCCCTCAAACACAAGAGCTTGTATGGAAAGATGCATGGGTGTGAAAGAAGCAAAAGATGTCTGTCAAGATAGGGATGTTTAGAAGGCAATTGTACATAAGAAAAAAGTGTAAAGCCTGAAACAAACGATTTTGGATAATAATTAGCCCGTGTAAGGATATCTCTTTGTACTCTTCTTACAGGTCTTACCTCTCATGTTGCCGAAGTAGCCTCGCGTATATTCATTCAATGCCGCATTTCAAACGAAGCTTTTGGACTGATGAATTAAGAATAAAAATGAAATCAGCTTTCTCCTGTTTGCAAAAAACACGCAATGAATTCCAAGACTGATCTAATCCTACCTATCGCTACCTCCTTCTCAAAAACAATCCTTGTTCGAAATTTCCCATGTCAATTCCACTTCCAAATCTGTACCTGATAATTCCTTATTCTCCAGATGTACAACGAGGCTGAAACCACACGAGTTGCGCTAACCCCGAAAGGGGTTGGGCTAATGGTATATAATAATAATGGTAAGTTAATGGTAAATAATATTAATTGAAGTATGTACTAGTCTCGTGCAGTCTGGTATCTGAGATAGGGTTGCGCCATGCTAGTGTAAGAAACTCTGTTTAATTGAGGTGAATCAAAGATTTGTACTTTCTGAAGACCACCAAATTTGTCAGAGATGGGAGATAAGTACGCAATCCACCCCATAATGTTGCGTACCGAATCCTATCATTCGTAGTTCCAAAGAGAAGACTTAATCGGTATGAGAAACTTAGAGGCTAGGTTCACCATAGAAAAAATATTATTATGCGTTCATGCATACTCGTCTCTACATCTAACAATCCTTTATTAAACGCATTATCGAGCAGAGGAGCTCAGTTCTGAGTTTTTTATTATTGCTTCATTTATATGATTTCTGAAATGATAGTTTTCGGAGTTCAAAGTGTTTCTGGCTTTGCTCCTTCGAGATAGGGCTGAGGTGTCCACTTTCAGTACAAAAGCAAAAACTGCTATTCTCTTATATTGAATGTCAAAATGTCGTAATTGATAGGTTTCTTGTATAATCTAGGAGTAAACAAGGTCAATGGCATAAGTGAAATCAGACAAAAAAAGTACTTATAATTTTAACAGAATTGTGAACTGATGTGCTGCTAGAATTTGAATTCTCATAAGTATCAGAGCACGAAATGAGGAAATTTTGCATAATTCTACCTGGAGACTGGCATTTTTAGATTTATCAGCAGAATATAAGAAAATTAAAATATTTTTCTCTTGATCAGAATCACTAATTTTTAACTAACTAACTTTATATCTAACAGTTTATCAATGCCTATTACAATATATATCAATTTCCACACGTGCTGAAGATTTTCATTCTACTCCTGCAAATGCGGCTTTATTTGCAACAAATCCAATGCTTTCCAGATATTCGCTATTAGTAGAACCTCCTGATTTATGTACAAAACAATGAGGTAATAAAGTACTCAGTAATCCGGAAACGGATATTCCAGCAACCGATTGGGCCTACCGTGATCTTATGGTGCGGTGTGAAGGGACGATCGCTGCAGCAAGATATGACTCTCAGATTCAGGATGAGAAAGAGGAGACACGAAGGAAGTCCCTATTTGCCATCGCTTTACAATTTCTAATCCTCACGTTTCCCTATAGTCCGTGTACGCACAGAGTCATCGTATTTGTAGCGGTTAATTTATCGCCTGAAGGTGCGTTCGCCAACCGCATGCGAGCCTGCGCTTGGCGAGAGAGAAGAAAAAAGAAGAGTGAAAATAGAGGAAGAAGATTGAGAAGAGCTTGGAGGAGGAAGAGTAGATACGCGAGTGCACTAATAGATTATTAATTTACACGTCGACTCATGGAAGGAAGGAAGGTGGTGAGCGGCTTCGCCACACCTGTCCCGAACCTGTCCTCTTTGATTATTTTGCATTATGCAAATTTGCTTTTTCTTGGGCAACCCTGTAATGAACGGTTGTCCGTAACGGTTGACATTAGGCGTTAGCTGTTACTGGGGGAATTGAGCCTCTTCACTGGAAGAGACACATTCTCGACCCCTGTGTGCTACGAAAGTTATTCAGGTTATCTGCTTATAGTTTAAGCTCAATCGGTGTGAGCTACATCTGATCTTTATTGAACTCATTACTAGTCGCATGGAGAAGGCACACCTGCAGCAGTCTAGTCTTCTGGAATTCATTGCATTATTTATCTGCATGCAAGGTTCACTGACCGCACATATTAACGTGGTAGATAAGTATAAGGATTACAGCGATTTACAATGTTTGGTCTGAGCATTGCACTCCTACAGTTGATAGAGTTGACTAAAAAAGCATATGAGCCATGTAAAGATTTTGGGAGTGTCAAACCGTAAGAGCCTACTCACATATTCAAAAATATTGAGGAAAAATAAAAAAAGTTTTAATGAGGTAATAAATTTTTAATAACTAACAAGGACATGCCCTTAAACAATCAGGCAGGTGGATACATTTGAGAAATATAGATTCGGAAAAGTGACTAAGAATCAAGCTACACGAGGAAAAAGGCCGGTCAGAAAGTTTTCATCTTTAAAGAAATAAATTTTGTAGTGTTTTAACTTAGCAGCTCTAGCCTTATCAAAAGGTTTCGAATTCCTTAGTTATCCTGGAAAATCTTACTGTATCTCATTCTCTTAATTGGAAAAATCACCATGTTGGGTAATTAGAGTAGGCTTCTTTCAGGAATCCAGCGTATTTCTTTATCTTATTAGTGAGTAAGAAAAAATGTAGATGCATTTTAACAGTTTCAAGGAAAGAGGAAGATGATCTATTCTTCAATAATTCTTTATACCCTACAAGGTTCAGTGTATCTTTGAACAGATATCAAGAAGCGAGAATCCCTAAATAAGCACAGGTATGTCAAGGATAATAAATGACTCGAAATGATGGTAGAATATGTTAATTTTTCCCGAGGCGGGTGAAAAATATACAAATCCAAAACATCAAAGAGAATATCAAATAACTCATTATTAAAACTAGGAAAATCTGCCCGCTGCGCAGGAACATTCTTGTCGCATGCTTTGCGCGCGGCTCGCGAAATTGAGCGCGCCTAGGGCGCGCGTCTTTTGGGTCTCGAGCTTGGCGCTCGATGACCATGAAATCTCGCGCTCTGCCCTCGGTTATGAATTTACTTCGCGCTACGCGCTCGGCCTTTGTGACTCCCTACAGTTGTATGAAAAACTTGTGAAACTCAAAAGCGGAATGTCAACTACTTTTATTGGAGTTTTGTTGCCTAATTGTTTTTAAATTTTGTCTAGTTTTTCTACAAATTCAATTCTTCCATTTTTAATTTCATTTTTTACGCCTTAACAAAAAAATACGCGTCCAATGTGAAATATCATAAAAGATTTACGGATATTTTCCGGGTAAACGACTTTTCTCTATCAATCTCCTGTTTAGCCTTAGTCATTTTCTCAAAAATTTTATTATTTCATTTTTATAGTTATTTTTTCTCATCGATATAAAAACTACATATCCAGTTAAAGAAATTAAAAACACAATTGAAGATATTTTCCTGGTAAAGAACTTGCGTCTACTTGATTTTTCTTAGCTTGTGTCAATTGTCCAAAAGTTCTTTTTTTCATTTTTTATATCTTGCGATGTCTCTGATAATTTTGTGACAATCAAAAGAAATCATGAGGATAAATCGTTTCATTTTTTAGCGAAACTAGATTTTCATAGATTTTCAGTCGAAATAGCTGGTTGAACGAACTCGACTATTCTTTTTGGTCCCTCAAAATGGGCACCGAAGCACGATCGAATATGATCATTCTTTCGAAAGTTATCGAGTTTACAGATTATTTCCCATTATTTTTTGTGCGTTCAGAATGAGAATTTTTGATTTTCTGAAAAAATTCCAAAATTTCTCATTCACAAGCTTGTAGGGTTCCCAACAAGAAACATTTTCTCTCTCTGACTTTCTTTTCAATCTTGCGTAATTTGACTGAAATTTCTCATTTTTGTTCGTATTTTTGAATTTTTCAAATGCCGTAACTGTGACAATTTTGATTTCATCGAAAATCATCATGAGGATAAATTGTTTCACTTTTTATCTACTACAAGAAACCGTAATGAAAATTTTTGAGTCTTGAAAAAAAAGTCCAAAGAAATTCTGAAAATGGACCCCTCTTTCATCGTATTCGATCGTGCATTGACTTCCATTTTTAAGAACAAAAAATACAAGTCGAGTTCGTTAACCAGCTGTTTTGGATCAAAAATAAGAGAGGGGGAGCATTTTGAAAACTTTTCTGGAATTTTTTCTGAAGATTCAAAAAATTCAAGTACAGTTTCTTGTAGTAGGTAAAAAGAAAAAAAATTCATCCTCATGATTTGTTTTGATAAAAACAAAATTGTCAGATTCGTGGCATTTTCAAAATTCAAAAATATAAACACAAATCAGAATTCTAGCCAAATGACAAAAGATTAAAAAGAAAGTCAGAGAGGAAAAATTTTTCTCCTTGAGAGCCCTACAAGATCTTGAATAAAACTTCTTGAATTTTCTCAAAGAATAAAAAATTCCAATTTCGATCACACCAAAGATAAGGAAAAATAAACTTTTGACTTATCTTCTGATAACTCAAGGTAAGTAAACTCAAATTCAATTGAAAAATGTCCATAGATTTCCGGAATTTTTTGTGATTCACGGTCATTCACGGTAATTTGATAAATTTGTATATTGCGCATCCAATTTTCCATTTCGGAAGAAGTTCATCACATATATAACATTAATTTTCATTTAAATTACAAGTAAATCAATAGTTTCATAATAATTTCCGTTACTGATTATAAGTTGATTAACACTTACATTAATATATTGATCAAAGTATTGTTAGAAAAATAAGTTGATTTGTCTCTACATATCCAAAAAAGTCGAAGTGATCACCATGCACAGGCAAGGAACGATTTGGTTACAACTTTCGATGACATTGATTAGTATTCTCAGAAATTTCTTCGTGCAAAAAAAGCTTGAAAGCTCCCTTCTAATTTCCTGTATCACCCACGCGACGAGCCTCTCGATGTGCGCCGCGCTAGGCACGTGCAACGGTGCGCCGCACGCCTCGAAGAAATCGTTCCGAAAAGGAAACGGGCAAGCTAGGGCAAAAAATCCCAACATCACTCTATTTGGGACACCTTCCCATGCGCAACACAGTAAGAATCGAAGCGGCCTAATTTGGCCTGGATAACTAATCCCTTATTGAATTTTGAAATTTTTACCGCGCGAAATAGAAAAAGGAATGCGAGCATTCTGATATCTCCTTCAGCCGCGTGCATTATTATTTTCACTTCAAACTAGTACAGAAATATTGAACATATCTTTGCGATTAAAATCCATGAGGTCAGGAGGTACTGGTCAACTTGCAACTGCCTTTCTTCGACACTTACATTTCACTCGGACGCGCAAGACTTTCCAGCTACGTAACAAGTATTCGGTGGAGCGTTCGACTTTGAGCGTATTCTTTGTTGAAAGTAATAAATATGAAAAAAAGCTCTTTTGGATTTCTTAACAGGAATGCACCTTATACACGTATTGTGGATTTCATCTCGATCGGATACTGCCGACTTTCCAGATTTTGACCGCAGATTCGGGATTTTGAATCACTGTGCGGTCTGCACAAAATTGGTCGGCGATCCGGATGCAGACCGCGGTCCAATATTTGGCGATCCCTGTTCTTGAATTCCTATGAAAGACTTTCTACAAGAAATAAAGTATCCATAGAGACACCAGTGAATATCAACTGATCACCCTCCAAAATTATTCTCGAGACAGATGAACAAACATGTGCACAGCTTTAAAATCATGTAGTTGTCAATCGTTCGCAGTGTTTTTATCCAACTTCAGATACGACAAATCTGCGGTATTCATTGTGTGCTATTTCACTTAAACACTTTCTTCATATTTTCATGAAGTCAAATATTTTTTTGTTCGGTTAGAAAATGAAATTCTTTTTGGAAATTCAAGCTTTGTAATGAAACCAAAATAGTGAAATTTTAGTTAGGGAAAACTGATCTATTTTTATGGAAGTTTGTATCTTGCGATGGAAAATTGACCTTTTTGGTATTTCCTTTGAAATTCAAGTTTATGGATGAAACCAAATTATTGAAATATTATTGAGTGAAGATTGATTTATCTTTTGGAAGTTTGCATTTTATCAGAGAAAATGGATATTGCCGGTATTTTTGTGTGAATTTGAATTTTTTTTTGGTAATACAGCTGAAAATTTTCTTCTTAATTCAAATTTCTTTTTGTTGGAGCTGACTTAGACGAATTGTTTCTCTTGTTGAAAGTTCGTATTTCTGCAGTTAGACTTAAAGATTTCTCGTAAATTCATGAGTTTTTTTCAGGACCAATCTTGGTCACCGGAATGACCGAACTGCAGGAGACTGGTGCCCTCCTCCGTGTTAATTAACCAATATTAACTGGTTTTGTTCCGGCTCATTTGTTTCTACCTCTTTCCTCTTGTACCTTCCTCTACATGACTGATGTTTGGTGGTGACTGACGTTATGGATTGATATATTACTGTATAACGAATTAGCCCTTTGTATGGACATGACTTTAATTTCGGAATATTCTCTCGCTTGATGTTACTGCTTGGGTAGATGATTTACACAATGAATAATACAAACAAATACATATACAAAAATAATACAAGAAATATAGCCTCGGATGACAGGACTGCCGCTTTCATCAACGAACCGCGTGCCCCCGGAAAAGTTTCAGGTGCTGAATGGAGATTAGGTGTGTGGAATGCAAGTGGTGTGAATGATCTGAAGGAAAAGGAGTTGCGGGATACGATGCGCGTGGGGAAGCTTGATATTTTGTGCGTACCGGAAACAAAGAAAAAGGGATGTGAGATTAATCAGGTGGAGAACGGTCTCAAACTCTGGTCAGGGTAGGATAATGAATCACACGCTAGCCAAGGAATAGGCCTTAATATGAATGAGAGAGCAGAAGAACATGTCAAAATGTATAAGTGTGTATCTGCGAGATTATTATGGGTTAGAATGAAAGTTGGAATCAGGAGACTATTTATTGTAGCATGTTTTGCTCCTGTTGATGGTGACAGTAAAGAGGCAAAAGACGACTTCTGGGAATCGTTCAATGATGTTATAGAAACATGTAATAAAGGTGAAAGAATAATATTACTCGGTGACATGAACGGTTGGGTTGCTGTGCAACACGATGGTACTGACAGAGTACTCGGTCATTTCGGATACCCCAAAACGAATGGTAATGGGGATAAATTGATCAGTTTGTGCTTAGAAAAGGGCTTGTTTATTACAAACACCTGGTTTAGGCACAAAATGATACACATGTATACCAAGTGCAGAGGCGAAAGCCATAGTATGATCGACTATGCTGTAGCGGATGAAAGACTGAGAGGGCTTGTGAAAGATACAAGAGCTATGAGAGGTTCTGAATGCGGATCGGATCACTATCTTA
>WSXT02136916.1:0-10568 GCA_011762715.2 Neuroterus valhalla
GGGAATCGAACCCACAACCAGACAGTAGCGTGGGTCCAAAGCTCATGCCTCAGCCCCCACGACCAACTGACCACTCAAAAGAAAATTTATTTATTATTCCTTATTCGTTCCCTGTTACTACCTTTAAAAGAGATTCTGCATTTATGTTCTACAGTTTTTTCAATTACATTTTTCATTTAATAAATGTTCGGAGTACATGAGCTCTTCAAGTTGTCCTTTTATGGAATATTGTACTCGGTTTAATTTAATCAAACGAGCGCTGGCTTAGTTTATCGTAAAAAAGTTGAATCGAATATATTTTCCTAATATCCATTGCTCCTGTGTAAAGAAATGCCCTGTTCTTCCATCGTTCTGCAAATAAGAATAATAAGTCGTGGAGATAATTTGTACATAATTTCAAATAAAATGAAAAATGAAAGATATGAACATGAATACACTCTAAATCCCTTGGACTGTTATCCCAGTTCATTGGGCTGGAACCCTGGTCCAAGCATTGGTCAAAAGAAATCTGGTTCAATGGGACCGGAATTTTCGTACTTTCCTTGGTCCAAACTTGGACCACTTTCTGTTCCATTGGACCGGAAAGTCGTCCATCGGATCAAGAAGTGAGTTCATTGGACAAAAAAGTCAGTCCATTGGACCAGAATCGTAGGTTTAGTCATGGCTAAAACCAGAATTTCGGTCCAAGGGATTTAGCGTGTACCAAAATCATTACTTTTCAAATCAAATGCAATTACTTGATTGATTTAATCTATTTCAATCAATTATAATATTCATCATGCATTACGTATTTAAAAAAAGGCTTTGGAAAATTTGGTTTAAAATTAAATTGATTAAAAGTTTTCAAATTCAATTAAATATGATTAATTTCAAAAAAGTTCGGTTATTTAATTTGTTATTAAATTATCATTTATCATCATTTATTATTATCACTTATCATTCCATATTATATTCATTAATTACTGAATACTGTTTTTATCAATCATTCATCCATACATTTATACATAAATCCATTCATTATTATACAATAATGTCTTTTATAGCACTGTGTGACTTAAATTCGTACTTAATTAACGCCTATCCGTGACTTAAATAGGTTATTACGGCCCTTATTTCACGGTGCTGTACTAACCTATTTTAAGTCATGGATAGACGAACCGTTAGTGTGAATCTAAGTTAGTCATTGCTATAAAATGTTGTACGATACTTGAGACTTAAGTGGCCTATTTTGGGACTGCGTGATTATCACCCTCGCTTCGCTCGTGCGCTAACTGCACGCCGTGCCAAAATGTGCCACTTAAGTCACACGTATCGTAATATACTATAGTATTGATTACCTAATATATGAATTGAATTGAAAATTTTCATTTCAAAATTCAATCAAATTCAAAAAGGAAACTTTAAAGTTTGATGTGATAATTTATTTCATCAATTTCAACTCTTCAATCACCAATTTCATTTATCCATTCATTTATTTATCTATTAACTGCTCGATCGAACATGGATTTTTTTGTTGAATGTTCAAAGTTCAACTGTTTTTTCTTAAATGTTCGTCTTTCATGGTTGAATCCAATAATTTCAGAATCAAAACAAAAATATTTCTTGGTGTAAGAATCGATTTTTACATTTTTTATCGAGAATTCATATTTTTTGGTTGAAAATTCAATTGCGTTGGTAAAAATAATCTGTTTTGGTTGAGGATTTAAGCATTTCGTACAAAATCTTTTTTGTTGCAAATTCATCTTTCCGGGTGAAAAATTTTACTGTTTGGTATGAGATGTGTATTTTTAGCTTGAAATTCCACAAAGATGACTATTCTACAGAGAAGTTTAATTTTCGTCTTAAAGTTCACAAAAACATATTATTTGAACCAAGCAGGACAAATCCTCAATCAGAGAGAAAAAGTTTCAACTTACATTATAAGTATTACCAGGAACATGAATTTTGTACAAAGAAGATCAAGTTTCAAGCACGTTGTGAAATTCCAAAAAAAGATTGCGAGTTCAAATCTTCACTATTTAAATACCAAGAAAGAAGGTCTTTTAAAAAAATACTATCGAGATTCTAGAAAGGAGATATACCGATAAGATAGAAAGGAAGACTCCATTATATATTCAAATTTTAAGTTCCTTTGTAAAAAATTGAACGTTTTTCTAAAAAGTTCGTCTATTGTATTAAAAATCAACTATTTGGTTCAACATTCATCTCTCTTGTTGAAAAATCCACTCATTTGCTTGAAATTCATCATTTTGGGTCTAAAAATCGACTGTTGTCTAGAAAACTCGTCCTTTTTGTTTAAAATTTTATTATTATCTAGATGATTCAGCTGTTTTGATAAAAAGTTATCTTTTTGAATTAAAAACTTAATTCTTTCGTTCAAGTTCGACTTATGCGCTGGAAAATAATTTCTTCTCTGTATTGAAAATGGATCTGTTTTGGTTTACGATTCGAGTATCTTTTGTCCAGCTCTTTCCAGTGCAGTTTCAACATGATATCCATACTGAATTCCATATTTACACAATTCAAAACATCATTCCTGCTGATCAGATGTCAAAAATGGTTCGTCGTTTATCTTGCGGTGAAATCTCTGGACGTTTACTCCGGTAGTATTCGAATTTATCATTTTGATCCTTTGATTCCCCTCGTAAGATTCACGAATCGCATATTTTTCTTCAGCACTTGTCACAGTAAAATAGAACAGCTCGTGTTATGTTTTTGATTTTGGGCTAGATGTGCTATTACCGAGGTGGTTACTACTAATCGTTCTATGCATCTCACTACGTGTGGATGGACCTTAAGCTTTCCAATAGACAGACAAGTCTTCCTATCAGCAGGTTTTCGTGACTGCCAGCTGCGCCTCTTTTTGATCTGCGAAATAGATATTTTAAGCATACTATCCGGGCGTCCTACTCATGCGTATAAGCTGCGATCCTGCCCTGCCGAACGTTCTAAGAAAGATAGATTCAGTTGTCAATAGTCCCTATACAACACAAGAGACCTGACATCGTTCTCCTTGACGAACAGGTACCCCCCCCCCCCCCCTGTCAAAGAGAAGGAAATAGTAAAGGGGTATCAGGCCTTGCAGATGAACCTAAGGGACTTAACTCAAAATCTTCGATGAAAATAATTGTCCTTGTCATCAGTGGTTCCTAACTTCCGCACACTGAATGCGTGCCAGAAGCATGCAGAAGCACTTGCGAGATTGTTTCAAAGAGCTGTCATTCTTGGCACATGAGAGTTTAGCCGGCTCTTCATTGTCAGCCCATCGGGCCATTGTCATTTTCCTGAATAGCAGTCGCTCCTAAAGGACCCTGCGGTAGTTGCTTTACCAGTTTTCTGTCTAAATATCGGACAAGATTTCGCCACTGCTAATGCCGCTGTGTCAGATATTCACAGGAGGGGCTCCAAAGCTTCCTACTAGGGCCTCCAGAGTCCAAAAATCCCTGTAACGGCCTTTAGAGCTTTTCACGATGGCTTCCAGGGCCTTCCACGAGGGCCTCCAGAGCCTCTCACAGGGGCCGCCAGATCCTCCTACAAGGGCCTTTGGAGCCTCCCACAAGGGCTTCTAGAGCCTCTTACAACTCTGACGAACCCCTCAAGTGTGGAAATCAGGGATTCCCCCTGAGAAATAATAGTGATTTTTGGACAAGTAGATACATAACATGCAGGGTACTCCCGAGCTCAAAGATCTGACTGGACATCGAGGAGCACATTGTGGTCAGAATACTGGTACCATCGGACTTGAACCCTTACACATAGTCACACAAAGGTGTACCCAAACAAAAGAAGTTTGCATTGATTTTAATCTTCGTGAAAACTTGAGTAATAGCATAATAAAAAAATTATCAAAATGAATCATTTTTTTCTCCTAAGTACCACATAGAAAGAAAATTTGAAGCTTCAAAAATGTGGTTTAGAAATGGCATTTTATTTGCACGACATTTTTTGATCAAAGCATTTAGAATATAGAAATTCTATTCTGAATTAAAAAACCGAGAGATTTAATGAATTCAGATTTAACTATTATCTATTTTGTTATTATCAACAATTTTTTTTATGTCATATGTAACGAATTTGTTTCTCCACTCACCCTTTCTTCCCTCCCTTCCCTCATTTCCGGTTTCTCCCTATACTTTTTAATGGTATTTTTTGTGGACAGTATTTAACATTTCGAACATTTCTTGCTCTCACTGAACTCGTCTTCGTCCAATCCTCACACCAAACTTCACCGTCGTATTACCCCATTTCTTCCCAAACTCAGAATGATGCATCACGTCAGAGATGCGAAGAAGCTAGAATTTGATCCGTGTCCTGCCGCACCACGCGACGCTACGCAAAATGCCACATAGAATTATAGAATGCATTTTTGAAAATTGATCAATTCTTTCGAAATTCAACAAGCTGATTGTTAGAATAGTTTCAGATTAGGATTTTGAAAATTGAATCATTCGAAATATGCGCTTTTCTGACGTTTTCAATGAAATCGAGTTTGAAATATTCGCCACACGTCATATATTGTTGAGCGGAAAAGATGTTTAATTGCCCGGAAGCCTAGGTAGCAGCGCCCCGGGACCGTAACTAAAAGATTGCGTCTTCGATTCTAAGTCCAAACACTTTTTCAAATTTGCTTTTAATTGATTCGAATATTTATGAATATGATTTCTTTTCAATAATTCAATAAAGTATACAAATTGTAAATGTTCCAATGCCTTTCTTCACAATAGAAGTGCCCTATTATATTTTTTGCAAATAAATTTATTTTCAATAAATATTATTATAAATGTGATAAATAATAAATATATAAAAATCATGTTATTGTGTAAGTATTATTCTATTCTTTTTTTTTGTTATTTGCATAAAATTATTCAAAAGAAGTAATATATCCTATTTCGGGAAGCAAATATTTTTTTGACAATTTACTGTTCTGTTTGGAAAATTTGATTAGAAATACAAGTTCTTGTTCAATACATCCAGATAATTATTCAAATTTCTGCTGTATTTAGTAACATTTATACAAAAAAACTAATAACAATCATAGTAGTATAGTGTAGTATGTTTATTGCATTTTAGAATACAGATTCCATGGCAATGGAGAGCCAGTATTACATAAAAATATAATTGACGCATACTTTCGATAAGTATTTAAATATATACCGCTATATGATCGAAGCTTGAATACAAATTGAGTAGCCACATTCATTCAAAAAGTGAAAAAGCTCTTATTTTCAACATTACGAATAACAATCATAGGAAATTAATTCGTTTGCGGAAAATATGATGAAGCTTTAAAAACTTAGTTCTTCCAAGAAGAACGGCTTGAAAATATGTATAATTAGCGTTATTGTTTCAAATAATTAAATGGAATTATATTCAAAAATATTTGAAAAAGATAAAACGGGACAAAAGTGCAGGAACTGAAAGTCGAACACGCAACCGGCGGTTACGAAGACGAAGTGCTGCTACCTGGGGTACCGGACAATTGAGAATCTTACTGCTGAACAAAATTTATTATTATTCTTAACTCGATTTTGTTAAAAACTGCAAAAAAGCCTATATTACTGCTTCGGCAAATTTATACTTAGGTGAAAGCTTTCATTATAAAACTTGGGAACCGAAAATGAAATTCAAAACTGGCGGTTTGCCCTCGTATTTTCAGAAAGAATAGAGGGGTAATTTTTTTTTGTAAAAGACAGAAGTTTTCAAACTGTAGATGGTGCAAAAGATATTTTGAATTTCATAATGATCAAGTATTCCAATCGTAATAAATTCCACAACTTAGTTTTCCAGTGGATCTCTGCGTGTTGAAACCTTTCAATCGAGAAATCAGGTTTTGGCGATGGTGTCTGTCCGTCGGTTAGCCGGTAAACGCGATAACTTTCAAAAACATGAACAAATTAATTCTGGCTTCTGTACACATGTTTGGAGTCCCAAAAGAAAGAAGGAGTTCGTTGACCAGCCTTGCTTGACCAGCAGTTCTGGTTTTATCCATCGAATATACTAAAAGAAAAATCCAACTTGATGCCAACCATTGGAAATTCTGTGAAAAAATAGAGTCTAATTTTAGGCTCAACGTTTCAGAATACGTAAAGATATATGACCAAATACAATAAACATTATTAAATTTATCGTCTCTTCATTCGTCTTCGGTTGTTTTATTATACGAAAAAAAGGTAATAAAAACGCATAAATTCCAGTAGCAATGTGTATTACAAATAATAATAATAAAAATCTATAATAATTGAAATATTCATTTCTCAAGGGTAACGGCGAATACGGATAAATGCGAAATAAAAGGCGAAAAAGGTTTGTTTTCTGGTTTGCACCATACAAGTAGGCCTATATAACGTATAGCCGTACACCTATAGAATAACATACATTGTATCCCTGTATTCAATAGCGCATTAGTGTTTTATCATTGTAAGATAGTTTAGAAAATGAACATACGTACACTTGAAATTTTTTGTCTGAAACCGAGCCAACAGAGCATATCAGGGCCCTAGTACTGATCCCTGAAGGCCTCCCGAATTGACTTGGAACCAGTTCTATTTTTCATTGTTATCAGGATTTATAATCGATGGTTTTCTATTTTAGAGCTTTCAGCTTGCGAAGGAGAATACTATGATCTACTAAGTCAAAAGCTTTACTGAAGTCGGAGAGAACCAACAACGTTATTTCACGAGAGTCAATAGCTCTTTTAATATAATTTGTTATTTTGAGTAACGCAGTCTGCATGGGTGCTATGACCTCTTCTGAAGCCCGTTCGACATGTGTCTAAAAGATTATTAGTTCGAGAAAATTGACGAACTCTTGGTGTACTATTTTTTCAAGTACTTTGGACATTCGAAAGTTTACTACTGAATTGAAATAAAAGTTCAATTCATCAGCAGAGATTGATGTGAATATTGAGGCATTTTTAGGATTGATGAGACCCAATCTGCGAAATTTATCTTAGAGGTGATGAGGATCAGCGATGTTTGAAAGTATAGCTGTATGATGTGCGATTCTGCTGTCAAGAATTCCAATTCGAATCGAGTTTCACAAGGAGCAAAATCGTGATATCGAATAGAGGGAATGGCGCCAGAACGTTCTTAGGTTCATATGTGCGGAGTGTTGAGAATTTTTCTTGGGATTCAAGACAAACATGTTTAACAAATTTATCCTCTTGTGAATTCAAGTTATTTCTTTTCATGTATTCAAATATAAAAGTTGTCTCATTTAATCATCATTGAAGTCCCGTAGGACAATGATATTGGTTGAAGCCGGAAATAGAAGAGTAAATGCTTCTTCGAAATCAGTAATATGTCCTGCTTTTGGGGGCTAATAACGTTAGGTGCAATCATCTGTAAAATCTAAAATCCAGGTCGAGGAGAAATGATAAAAATCAGGTCCAGTTTCAGACTACCTTCAAAATACGGAGAAACGATTGAACTTGTGGAGGGCCAAGTTCAGGGCATTGGAAAGAGAAGGTTTAAGCATGATTAGAGGGTGAAAGCATGGATGTTTGATGTGTTAGTGTATGCAGTCGTGTGCTATGGAGTAGAAGTTTGTAAGTGGAAGAAGCAAAAAAGAGTAGAAAGTCTTCACAAAAGATTCTTTAGATGAGTTGTGGGGGTAAGTTGGAGTTGCCTAGGATATATGCTGAGGGAAGAACTGGGTAGAGAGAAAATGGTAGTACGGCAAGTGAAAAGAGAATGGAAGTTGGAACAGAAGCTGAAGAGTGGAGAGGGAAGCAAAATCGTACAAGCGTGCATAAAGTAGATTAGGTCTAGAGAAAAGAGAGACAATACAGAAGGTTCAAAATGGGAAGGAGAGAGACGGCGAATGAGAAAAGAATGTGGTTTTCATGACGGGTATGTAGAGTGGCAGAAAATAGAATTGGAGATGATGATGAGACATGGAGAGGAAATATGGAGGGAAATCATGGAATTGCAGTACTACAGGTGGTATAAGATGGTTAAAGTGGTGGGAGAACTAGAATACCTTACGAAGTTAAAAAAGGAGGGTTAGTGGAATAGAGTGTTACTGATTCTATTGGGAGAGGAAATGAAAGCGTTTAGATACTAGATGGCCGAACAAGACAAAATGTGTAGAGTATGGGGTTATGAGGTGAAGTCGTGGGAACACGTGTAAGAGGTGCGTACTGGAGAGAGACAGGAAGGCATAAGTGTGAGTGATTGCGTAAGAGGAATATTGGATGAAAGAGGTCAGGAAGTAGAATGGATGAAGAGACTGGAAGAAATAAGGCCAGAAAAAGCCAAGAAGTTGTCCAAATGAAAAGACGTTGGAGAAATAAAGCAAAAAGTTGAGAAATCTCTTGACTGAAAAGATCTGGTCTCCTACTGCTCTGCTCGCAAATCGAACAAGCACGGATCTAGACCTTTGAAGAGTCCCATGACCAATTTGGAAAACACTCACTATGTCAGAAGAATTAACAGGGAGGCTAAGCATATTAGCGATTGACTTCAAAAGATTCAGTAGATCTTCTTCATATTTTAAAGGGAGGCCTGTAATAACCATTCCCAAACTTCTATCCGTTGTTGAAGCTTACCAAATTAACATGTACATATGTCAAATTTAGTAATCAGCTCGCTATTTCCTTTTGTAGAAGCTTTAAGAGGACCTTGCTGATCTTTTTGAAACTTTGCTCCAGAGCCCTCAGTCTAGAGTGCATATCATTTTATTACACAAAAATATTATAAAAACTGGCAACGATGATGCAGGAAGTTGGAAAGATAACAAAAGTGCGCGTAAATAAGCACGCCTAATCGAATGGTGTTTTTCTAATGATCGAGGGCGTAAAAGTGAACAGTGAAACGGGAGAGGGAAAGGTAAGTGAATTGATGAGTAACATGGGAGCTAAAGTGAGGGCATAAGGGGTAGAGAAAATAGGAGTCATGAAGGCAAAGAAGAGAGGCCGAGGGGGCATGTTTCTGGTGACATTGTGATGTGCAAAGGATAAGGGAAAGTGGATTTGGGACGGTGAACTAGAAGAATTGAGGGCTCGCCAAACAGGACAATATAAAAAGAACGACGAAGAGCAGGGAAATGGAAACAAAACGAACGCAGTGGTGTTTAGGTAACCAGGACATGACAGGCAGAAGGTACAGTCAGAGACGTTAAAATGGCGTTCTCGAATATTTCAAGACTACTAATTGAGGATGAGGGTTTCTGGGAGGAAAAAGAGGAACGGAACGTAATAATGGTGAGTGAGGCATGGGTGGACAAGGAAGATTACGAGGGTATATAAAGAACTTTACCGAAAGGATTTGTTAGGAAGATGTGTAAAGCAAGGAAGTGAACTGCAAAAGTGAAAGGGGTAGGCAGCATGACATCATGTGTAGAAAAAGCCTTAATGTAGGACAGATAAAGAAGATCAAGAAACAGAAGACAAAATAAGGCTCAGGATTATATGGATGTAGACAGAAGGAGAGGAGTAGTGCAACGAAGCAGCGTTCGACTCTGTGAAGAGAACGGTGCTATGGTAAGCTGTGTTATGAAAGAGGGTAGAGTAGATGAAGGGCTGATTAGAATAATGAATGACATTTGTGAGAAGACTAGGTTCAGAGTAAGGATTAGTAGTGAGAAAAGGAAGGAAATCTACACATGAAGAGGGCTAAGGCAAGGTTGACTATTCAGTCAGCTTCTGTTGAGAATAATTTTCAAGCTTTTGAGATGAGATGAGATGAACTGATGATAAGAGGGTTTGAAAAATCCGTGAGGCAAAAAGATTTGACGGTAAGTTTAAGCGAACTTAAGATGATGTGCTTTAGGAAGAGAAAGTGCAAAGAAGATTAAAAATGTGCGATTACGGAGAAATGGAAGAAGTACTGGAGAAATTCTGTCACTCAATTTTTTGGTTTTGTAGCAGGAGGAGATCATGGACGAAGAGTGGGTAGGTAACGTGGGACGTTCACATTAGGGTGAAGAGATATAAGAGCTAAATATTTGAAAAGATTTCAAAGAGGATCAAATAGAATAGGGAGAGGGGGTCAGTGAGAAAATGGTAGTTACGTAAGCTAAGCGAGCTAGTTGATTCGAAGAGAAGCTGAAGAGTGGAGACGAGAGAAAAATTGTACAAGCATGCCTAAATGAGATTAAAAATGGAGAGAGCAGGGACAATCCAGAAGTTTTAAGAGAAGAAAATTAGGGAGTAAGAGTACAATAAATGGTATAAGATGGTAAATGAGGTGCGGGAACTAGAATATTCCATAAAATTGGAGGAGAGTAAATGGTTTAGGACTGTTCAGTTCAGAATGGGAGGAAGCGTGAGAGCATGTCGATACTGAATAAGGAAACAGGGAAAATCATGTAGATTGTGTAGAACTGAGAGGAAACAAGGAGTAAAAGCAAGATAAGGACAACATTTTTTCTGGGTGTTGAATTGAAGAAAAGAAAAAATGTGAAAAGTGGCGAAACATTAAACTAAAAAATAGTAAATAGTATTGTATTTTACCGCGGTTCTTCTGTGCGTGTGTGTATATACATATAAATATATACAGGCCCGTAGCCAGGATTTTGTTTCGGGGAGGGGGGGCACTAAGTGATATTATGAATAATCGTTTCTTCAT
>WSXT02136927.1:0-10568 GCA_011762715.2 Neuroterus valhalla
CACATAAAACTTTTCCCAATACGGCGTATATATATTTTTTTTACCGTGACAACGTTTCTTAAACAATGAAAAATTCAATTTGCTAGCCAAACTATACGAGATGTAAATATCAGTGGCGAGTATTGTGATGAGAATGTTTTCCTTAAGGCCAGTAGAGCCTTGAGTAAACTTAACATAAAAATATCAAAAATGAAAAAAAAAATTTCATAGAGGTGAAGGTTTTCAGGTGTTTTGTAACATTTGTAATTCTGTGTACGCATTACACTGTAAACTCAATTGAACACGTATGAAGCCGAGCGCGAAGCGCGAGATCCGAATGACGCGCGCCCTAGACGCGCTCAAACTTGCGAGCGAAGCGAGCTGCGCGCGCAGCGCACCATGAGAATGTGCCCGCGCAGCGGGCAGATTTTTTCATATGCGCTCATTCAGTTAACAGTTCAACTGTTTGGTTCATATTTAATAAAAGTTCATGTTTTTCGTTTCAAAGGTAGTCTATTTTCTGGAACATTTGTCGTTTCAGCCTAAAAACCCAACTCTTTGGTTGAATATTATCTTCTTTGGTAATGAATCAATCTCTTTTAGGTTGGAAATTCAACTATTTCATGGGAAATATAATATACTTTGACTTCCTATTCAAAGGGTTTTATAATAATTTCAGTTGTGGTTCATCAATTTTCTTGAGGAAAATCGGTACGCATATTTTGGTGAGAAATCACTCCATTTTTATTTCAGACGATGGAATGGAGGGAGAAAATTGAATCAGAAGAACTTTGAATAAGAAAAGAAATTTTTCCAAATTTAAACGCTAATTTGAATACAAAAAAAAATTTAAAGCTACAACTCAAGGTCGGAAGATAAACAGCTTCCTATTCAATTCCCTTGAAATTCGGGATCATCATTAAAATAAAAACGAAGAAC
Source organism: Neuroterus valhalla (assembly GCA_011762715.2). NCBI lineage: Eukaryota > Metazoa > Arthropoda > Insecta > Hymenoptera > Cynipidae > Neuroterus > Neuroterus valhalla. The sequence continues at coordinate 919 of WSXT02136927.1, forward strand.
AGAAAGTTGCTTCTCGAATAGAAAAGAAGAATCAGTTAAGAAAAACGTCTTTTGACATTGAGAACAAATATCTTGAAGTTTTCCAGAAATCGATGAATCGCAGATTCTGAAGTCTATTTAGATCTGGAGAAGAATCCCGAGACCTGGAAGCGCTGGCAAGCATTCATTTTAGCCTTCGCAGTGCTAGCACGTCATCATCATGGTAACACGTCAAGTTACGTAATTTTCATAACCAACGGTGATTGGGTATTCAGGGCCGACGTGGACGTTGCCTGTCATGTTTGACTAGGACTAGGCCGGCATAGCAGTGAATTCCAATGACAGCCATTTAGCATGCACGGTGGTGCCTATTTTCAGGCGCTAGAATTAATTGATATTCAATCCAAATAAGAACAAACAACAACACTATATTCGGAAAAAAGGAGGGTTTACGAGCCTCCATTAAGGTCTGGAAATGAGGTGGGACAATTATTACAACAAACAATTCATCGGTGTAAGAGAATTATGGCTTTAGCGGAAGCTTATTCTTGACGAAGCACCTTAATGACTCGTCCCAAGGCCAATCCCGGAATTGCCATTTTTCCAAAATTTTAAAATGTACGTGAACTTTCCCTGACAACATCGTAATTAGGCCCAAGCCCTTGACTGACCCTTAGCGGAGGCCGATTTTCGTCAGTCTTGAACTACCCTCGCTAAGAAAACGATCTCGCTGTTTATACCTCGTGTCGTATATCTTTTATATTTTATTTTGTATCATGCAACTGTTTTTGATTTTTAATAAATAGTTTTAATGCACTGAACTTTTTAATATGCACTTCGCCGTGCAACCATTGGTCTTCCGAGAACCAGATGAACGTAGAATCAGTGAATAAATTTGAACTTTGAATTGAACATTGATTATCGTCTACTTAGCTGTGACCACGAACCCGTTGAATAATTTCAGCGAGTGCAATCATTTTGGAAATGTGTGATCACTTCACACTGTAGTCAAGATGTCGTTTCCCAAAATTGTGTTTCATGTACATTTGAACATGGGATCCTAAACTTGTATTTTTGCAGTTTTCCAAATTTTTAATGTGATCGGGGTGTGAATTTACAAAATTTCATTTGCAACCTAGCATTACCGTGATACTTTTTCTTTAAAAAGGCTACGAAAACACTTGATACTTGAACGCAAATAGAGTAATGTTCTTCGAATCGCAGTGCGGACGCTCAAAAAAGGGAAAATGGAACGCGATCCACCTTCGAAAATAAATACTGTAGATTGGTAGGATAAGCTCAAGAATACGTATTAGCGAACACTCGTCCTTCTACAAATGTAAAAAATTTTTATGAAGCAGAGAATCCAAAACCGCGCTCACCAATCATGACCACGAGTGAAATGGGGTACAGTTTGTTCAAAAATTGGATCGAGTTTCGTGATTTTCGTTTTTTTGTTAGGTGTTTCAGACGCAAATTATGAGATTGCTTGGAAATGTTTAAATGAGCGATACGGAGACTCGAATGCTCTCATCCACAATCATGTGGGAGCACTGTGCGAACATACAACTGATTCTAAGGAATCTTTTTTGGAATTGCGACAATTTATCGATGACATAAATAGCAGGTTGCGTACACGAAAGTCATTTGGACAACCGCTGGATAACTGGGACACGTTGGTAGTGTCGACAGACAAAATTGAGTATGCCTCTCCAACGTTCTATCTTCTCCACCACTCCGTGATGGAGACCGATAGCACGACTACCAAGATTCATGTGCTGTTTGAAGGATCTTGAAATACTTCTAGATACCGCTAAATGAAGTACATCACGTAAGACCCACAGTTCAGGATGACCAGAGTAAAGATCGAGTTATTCAAGAGGATAAGGATCCAAAAAAATTAAGGTCGCTATGGTTGGCATGGTTTCTATGATGCTTCCGAAAAGGCTTACGATGCATCAATTCACGTACCGTCAATAAATAAACAGGTTAATATCTTTGTCAACCTTTAGCGTGCAAAGTCAAGAGTTTACCCAATCAAAACGCTCAGACATTCTTCTGGTGCGATTCCACGATTGTTTCGGCATGGATTCGCGGATCTCCTCGTAAGTGGCAAATTTTTATTGCAAAACGGGTCATCAGAATTTAAGATCTCATCAAGAATGGAATTTGGAATTACGTGTCATCTCCAGACAATCCTGCAGATATAATCTCAAGAGGAATTGGCCCCGCTGAAATAAAGGCAGCTGGAATTTGGTGGCATGGACCAGAATAACTGTCGCATGGAACACAAGACTAGCCAATCCCATCCGATTTGGACCTAGAAAATGTACCCGGAAGGAAAAAATGCATTTCGACTCAAGTCACCATCGAGGAAAAAGAACCTAGCATTCTTGAACTTTCCGCTCCTTTCACGACACTGAGTAGGGTTTTTCTTTTTATCTATTGGGTCAGAGATAATCTTGCTAGTACGACAACGGATTTTTAAGTAGGACTTTTGAGGCCACAAGAAATTCAGGGCTGCTCAGAGTGGGCCGTAAACTGAATCACGCACCGATTCCATACGATCAGAGGCATCCGATCATTTTTCCTTCGGATCATACAGTAACAAGATTAATAATTAATCACGAGCACAAAACACTATTGCACGCTGGCTATCAGTGTGTGATAGCATCCCTACGAACGCGATACTGGCCGTTTTCCTGCAAGAACATAGTGAAAAATGAGCTTCGAAAATGCGTACGCTGTTTTTGAGTCAAAACTGTAGGCACAGAATATGTCATGGGGGGTCTGGCAGCAGCTCGAGTGACGCCCTCTCGTCCCAATAATGCTTCTGGTGCCGATTATGCAGGACCGTTTTTCGTAAAAGATAGGCATAACGTGAATCCTAAACTTTTTTTCAACTCATAAATAATCACTGGAGCGACCTACGTAATTGGATGTCATTCGACACCATCATTTCTAGCTACCTAAAATCGCGGTAGTTAGAAATATTATTACTGTTTAGTTCAACTGTGGAAACCTTACACGTTCCGAATTTCACAAATGTTTGGACAAAAAAGAAAAAGCCGATTTGTTGAAAAAAAATAGAGAATATTTATTGTTATATGTTCAATTTTTCTAGGTACTACACACGGTCGTATACACAGGTCCAGGAGCTCTTGTGGTGGAGCATGTTCCCTAACGTAAGCCAAAAAGTTTCGCAAACGGGCCACTGAGTGTAGTGGCGCATACATCGAGTGCTTCAGGATTTGAAAATCAAAACAAACCACGGTCGTCTAACCCACGGTATAACCCAAAAAGGTGTCTAAAGACCAAGTGTCAGCAAAATTCACACAATAACAAAAAGACCTGCAAAATGTCTAGTTGTTCTGGGCCGAATTATGAGACAAATAAGTCTCGAAGGCAACAGATCAACTTTTAAAGTGCCGAATGATATTTTCGTAAGAAAAAAATGGGAATCGTGTGTCCTCGGCATGAACTTTTTTCGTTCTAAGACGAACGCGTTGTCAAAACTGGAAAAGAATTAATGCTGTCAAAATATGCTATATCAGAAAATTCCTGAAATATTACTTATAAACATTTGATTATTCAATATTAGGGACCCGAATCAGGGTATTTATTCCTTACTGTATCCTAAATGTAATGTATAAGTATTTTTAGAAATTAGTTTCACAGAAATATTTGTGAATAATATAATTTCCAGCTTTATTTTGGTTTTATCGCTTTCAATAACTAATACATATTTTCCCAAATACCAATTATATTTAGAACAAATTAATTTCTTGAGATTTGAATTTCAAATTGAACCGCCAGTTTCAGCACTCTACTATTACGCCACCACTGGAAGTGGCGATTTTCTGAATGAACCGGAAGCTTCAATAAGGGAGCATCCCCCACCACGAGAGCCCCCGGGCCTGTGTATACGACCGTGGTACAACCATAATACTCTCTTTGAAATCTCAAATAACGCGCTAAATCGGGGAAGGGGCAGGGAAACTTAAAGTTGGGAAGTGATGAAGAGTGGGGTGTCCTTTTTTCCTACTTCGTCATTTGGTCACCCTGACGATAGACGAATTTCTTAGTTGCTTACAGCGTTCTGTATCCTGACGAGGGCGTCCTCAGAATATATATTCGGACAGGGGAACGAACTTCGTCGGCGCACTGAACTTGCTAATATTCACCTTACCGTGCAACCACAGACGTTCCAGACTCTCTTATTTATTCTATTCCGATACCTCTATTTCATAACTTAACACTGACTTTACTGACACGTCAAGATTCCACACACTTATCCTCCAGTCATCCCTGAACCTTATCATCCCTGAACCTTATCATTCCTATTTGCATACTTGTCCTGATTCTTTACTCGACAATTCTATTCTTTTTCTCACCTGCAACTCGTTTCCTCCTCCTGTTTAAAGCGAAAACCAAGGTAGCAGAGTGCTCAGATTGGAAACTGAAGCCAGTCACTAACACACGCGCGCTGTGTGTGAGCAACACGGCTCGACGTATACGTCCAGCCGCGTCTGGCCGTGTCACTCACACACAGCGCGCGTGTGTTAGTCACTGGCTTCAGTTCCCGATCGGAGCACACTGCTAGGTAGCGGAATTCCCCTACCAACTTCACCATATCGCTATTCATCTTCTTTCGTACTCTACTCTAAATCTCCTACTTCTAAAACACATGTTCCCCATCTCATACACATCCAACCTCAAATCCTTTTCTCTTACATACTCTTCGAAAGCTCTTATCATAATTGTTTAATTTCATAATAATCTCTGTAAATTTAATCTTGAGAGTTAATATGATTGCATTTGCACTGGATCAGAATGAGAACATAGTATAGTTTTTATTAATACGAAAGTTCCAGTTGAGTCGCGGCTAAGACACTTTTTGATAGTCGAACTAAGCCTCTACTTTTATTTATAAATAATTACAGTGAACTTCCACTTAAGTTGACCGCGCGAAAACGTGAACATTCAGTCAAGTTGACTCAAGGTGGGGAGTCACGAGTCCCCACCATCAAGGACAATATCTCCCTCTCTGCAGCTTTCTCTCTCTCCATCTGTGGTTTCTCTTTCTCACAGTGTTTGTAGTAGGAGACTGTTTACTCAACTTATGTGAACGTTCCCACTCAAATTATCCGGAAGTCAACTTAAGTGAAGGTCAACTTAAGTGAAAGTCCACTGTAGAATAAACTTGTCGTGGATCAGACAATTGTAACTTGTACTTTCCGTACAACCGTCACGTTCCTCGCGATCTTACATACCAACATTTTCTGGAAACTCAATTGATTTCTTTGACGACCTACAAGCATTCTCACACAATCATAATATCCTAATATTCGCACGTTGCAGTGTAACTGTATAATTTGATACATGGGAAATTATTCAGTTATACCGAACGCGCGAACAATAATATTTATCCCTCTTCCATCATACGCTACTAAAAATTCCTTCTCCAATCTTCACACTCATCTGTGTATTCACGAATATCTCTTTTATCATTCCCGTAAAACCGTTATCTATTTGTCTCCCTTTCATGGCCTTCCAAAGGATCCTCTTGTTTGAAGAGTCAAAAGCTGCTTTGCAATCTACAAAAAGTGCATCAGGTCCCTTTTCTTCCACCATAGGTTTCTATCGATCAGATAATTGAGCACACAAATGTGATCTATGGTTCCTATCTCTTTTCCAGAACCAGTCTGGTCGTGTTGCATACTTCCTTTTTCTCAAACCTATCATTCTAGTCTCTTTTTAAGCGCTACCGCGTAAATGTTATAGCCTTCGAAGATCAGGCTGATACTTCTATCCCTATAAAATCTCTCTATCTCCTTCCTCCATCAACGGCACGGCCAGGCCTGTTTTTCATTCTCCCGGCCACCCTCTGCCTCATCAAACCTTCCTGCGAATTCTCCACATATCTTTTCCAACTCTTTCTCGGTCATATTTCAGTGCTTTGTCCTCTTAGCCATTCTCAACCGGTCGCTCCTTTCATTTTCAGCTGTATCATTGCCTTATTAACGGCTTTCCTACTAATCGGACTTCCTCTGTTCTCATCTCCCACTACCGCTTTCCTACTTTGACCTTCTTTTCCACCGTTTTCTCACTGCTTTCTAGACTTCTCCTATATACTTCCTCTTCCTTCTTTCTCTTTCCACCTAACATTTTTTCATAAGCCATTTTTCTCTCGTTGAGTTTCCTTACTTCTATTTTACCCTGCCTCCATTTTCCTACACTCTTCTACGTCTTCTCTTTACTTTTCCTGCATTCATTATCTCACTATCGTCTCATATCCCGTACTATATATGCTTTAAGTCTTATCTTCTCCCTGACTTTATCAATTACTCTCTTGAGTTTCCCTACCATTATGTATACTTCTTCCACCCCTTCTCTTTTTCTCGTTTTTCTCTATTTCTCTCTCCGTCCTGTTAACTTATTTTTTCCCAAACTACCTAAATTTAGTATCCCCATCTCATTTCCTACTTCCATTCCACACATCAGATTTCTTTCCTCTCTGCTAAAAAAATCCAATATATTAGGGCATTTTATCTTCCTCTGAACTTGATCCCTCCTTCTTTATCTCTCTTGGTATCACCTCTGCAAATGGGCCTACTCCTGTTCTCCCGGTCTGTTTCTCCACGTTACGATTTTCATTGAAAAATTATCTTTCCTTTGTTCGACACTTTTTCGGCAATATATCTTCCATGATTCATCACTCTTTTTCATCTACTAACGTTTCGCTCGTCATTATCACATCCTACTTTCAAAAAGGAACGTTAACGTATCTCTTCTTGCATTTCTCTTCTTTCTCCTTCACTTCAAATCCTTGTGTTGTTCGTAAACTCCACTGAAAAGCACCTTCAGTCTCTTCACCCTCTCATTTTTTTCTTATATCTACTTTTGAATCCTACATTTCTCAAGTCTTCTAAATCATTGTCCCACAGCCAGAGCTCTCTGTTTACTCATATCCTGTTCCTCCAAAACCTGATCACACCCCTTCTTTTTACTCCCTTCTTTCACTAAAAACATTTATTATTTCTAGTCTTGTTTTCTTTCTTGTCTCTATCTCGTCCAATGAGACTCATGCACCCATGAATCTCATCAGACCTAATTATCATATCTTTTTTCCTCTTTGCTCTTCATTCCCCCTCTATTCTCCTTTCAACTGCCTCCAGTTTCAGTCGCATACTTTCATTCTTCTCCTGCGCACACGCCCACATTCTTTCATTTCGCAACTGCTCTTTACTTCTATCTGCTTATGTTCCTTCCTTATTTCTATCCTGCTCACTCTATCTTTTAAAGCTTGCATTTCCTCCTTTTATTACCCTTTATTCTTTCTATGCCTGTTTTTTATACTTTCCAGCTTACTCTATACCTTCTTTCCTCATATTTTTAAAGTTCGTAAAGTTCGTTCCATTCGTTTCATTGTTTCATCACCTTTTTCAATTCCTCTTTAATCCTTTCCTCTGGCCTCCCTATCTCTTTCTAGCCTTTTTCTCTTTGTCTTCAATTTTTTGGACTCAGTGTCCGTCGTCCATTCTTCGATCCCTTTTTCTCTCTTACTTCTCTGGTCCTCCTTCTTCTACGCTTCGCTGATATTTGCGCTTTCTGCTTCTTGTCACTTGGGTAGGAACTCTATGGACCAATTGCCAAGAGATGTAGAGCTGCTAAGTCTCCCTAAACTTTTCAGCCCGTCACGCTTACATGAACAGTTGCCACTCAGCTTATCAAGCGCTTTCTTCACCATCCGCCTCGCTACCTGCGATCTTTCCTATTCTTTCTGTGTTACCCCCCCCCCCCCCTCCCTCTCTCTTCTTTTTCTCCTGCCCTCTTCGCTTATCGCGTCCGAGCTTTCGTCCTACCACTCTAAAGGCAGGTTTTCGTCTTCTTGCGACCGGCATGATCGTCCTTACCCTTCGAGTTATCTTTTATCTCCTTACACTAGTCGCTGCATCCACCTCATTTGATACTTTGTTACTGACCCCCAAGGAACCCAAAAATTTTCCCAAACACTTGCCGTATTGAACACCAACTACTTCTTCAAAATGTGTTCACTCCTAATCATTAACTTCTGCCACCGAAAGTCATCTCAACCCTGCTACATAACTCAGTTTTTCGCACCGCCTAGCCTGACCTCCTGATCAAACCGTAATAAAAACTCCAAATTTGTATGCTTCGAAACAACCGCCTCGGCTTGCTTCACTCGCACAAGCACTTCTACCCCAGACCCCTCCACTTCCCATACAATCACCGTACTCCCTCAACTCTCTCCTTTTTACCAGAGATAAAATTGAAGCGCTTTACAATCACTTGTAACCGCTACCGGTACTGACAACAGAAGTCTAATATTCCTTACCTAAAAAGTTCAAGAAAGATTCTCGACCTTGATAATTGTTCTTATATCGGATATGATTCTACTTATTCATCAAAATCTGTCGATGAGTTTAATCGGTAAAATTGAAAGAGTAGCTCATAACGGGTCTGACGTACAGAACTTTCCATATTTATTTCAAATTATCTCTGCATGGAAACAATCATTACACTTCAAATTGAAAAAGTTAACTTTTTGCACTTAATGTGAAAAATTAACTGTGAGGAATTAATATTTTTGACGCTAGGCGGGCTAACCAGGGCAAGTTTGTTGAGAGGTCTTGATTTTTATGCGTTTTTATAGCAACGCCTGCATGAGTACTTCCATAATCAGTATTCAATTCAATCTATTTCCATTCGAAAATTAGCCAAATAACTTTTTGACTCCCCCCCCCCCCTCACACACACACGCGCGCTCACTTTCGCTCCGTAAAAAAAAGCCTTTATCCTGCCGCTTCCTAGCCCTAGCGGGATGTCTTTTGTTGCAGATTTCTCAAGCATGCCCCTGAGAATGCTTTGGAACAATTAATTTGTCTGGAAGGGTTCAACTTTTGGATTAAAGGAGTATTGAAAAAACATAGCTGTCGCTTTTGAGGTTCTATTTCCTGCACGGACTTTTGAGACGTGAGGTTTGCTTTCTAATATTAGAGACATCAGCGCATCTATCAACGCATCGTATACGTTCGACACCTCGCGGAACTGCTGAGTTGCTATTGAGTATTCTCACTTGTGACGTAACGCTCCGAACTCGACCTATGGGGGAATAATATTGGACGTATACCCCTATAGATTTCACGTATTCCTGGAGTGTTTCATAATTGTTTGTGATTTTTTCGCAATGCAGAATATGAATTTGGCAAAGGTATTAAAAATATCTAAAATATTGGAAAAATCGAAGATGTTGATGTTCATGCGTCAATGATATGGTTTATTCTTCGCTACAGTTTTTACAACGCAAATCAAATACAAAAGTTTGGAAGGCCATTTTATGATGCGAGATTTATGTTAAAGGTGAAATGCAAAGAGTGTACTGGTACTTTCCTGATTTTTATGAGAGGTTATATATTGATAATAATGATAAATATTATTATACCATGAAGCCAAATCCCTTTCGGGGTTAGCGCAACTCGTTGACGCTTTATCATTGTGAACGAATTATTATTGGTCAAGTTTTCACACTAAGGAGGTCCGAGTCTCCTGCAGAAATCTGATAGATACATTTATATATATATACAGGGTGATCCTCAACTCATCATATTCCTTGTATGTGCAAATTCCTTATGCAAAACTAAACAAGA
>WSXT02136938.1:0-10568 GCA_011762715.2 Neuroterus valhalla
ACAGATCAGTAGATCAAAACATACCATCTACGTATTATTTACTCACTGATCAAAAACTCAACATCTAACAATAAAACAGTTTTATTTTTCTTAAATATGATTTTTCAACAGAAAAGTTTTTCTCCAACCAAGACAACGCGGTTTCAACAAAACAGGTGCATTTCTCAACCAAAAAGATTACTTCGAAAATCTAGTACGATTTTTAGAAAAATTGTTAACTTTTGGAACCAAGTAGACGATTTTCAACAAAATTATTGGATTTTGAAGCGGATAAGATGAATCTTCAACAAAATAGTTGCATATTCAATTAAAAATATATAATTTTCCAACCTTAAGTTGAATTTCTACCATAAAATATGAATTTTCAGATCAGGGGACCAATTCCCAACAGAACTGGTGAATTTTCGAACAAAAAAGATTACTTGAAAGAATAATCGAATTTTCCAAAAATAGTGGAATTTTAGAACCAAATAGCCATAACAAACAAAATATATAATCCACAAGCAGCTTCATTTTCCCCTAAAAAGGATTAATTTGAAGCTCAAAAAATTAAATTTGTGCAAAAAAAGATTTTTCAGAAAAACATATCAAGTTTGAACCAAACAGTTCAATTTTCAACTAAGAAAGATATATTTCTAATTAAAAATAATAATTTCAAATTAAAAATGGGATTAGGTTTGCATTTTCTACCCTTTTTTTTAAACTTCCTACTGTGAAAGCTCTTAATTTCCCACATCATTAAATTTTCTTTTCGGTAATCGTGACCACATAATTATGATTGTTATTATTTACTTTTGTTTCTCAACTGGGGAAAATAAAATTTCGAAGAAGGTAAACGACCTCTATAAAGATTCAGAGCACTAATTCCTCCACTTGACTGCACCAGCCCTTAAGGGCTTTTTCCCTGCCTTTTCCTCTACGACTTCCCTCCTAGTACTCTCTCCTTAAAAAAAAATGAAAAAGTTTGCAAGGACCCTTCTCAAAACGTTTGCTTCTACTGCTAAAAACATTGTTTCAATTGTAAAACCCTTATTATAATTTTATTCTCCATTTTCAACCACGAAATTCGTAGTCTAGATTTTTTATTGCTTTTTTTGTAAAAGGTTTCAGGCAATTTCTTTTCAATATTCCAAAACATTTTCAGGAATTTCAAAGGATTTCAAGAGACTTTGAGGAGTTTTAGAGAAAATTTTGATTTGCAACTGGGATTTCCGAATATTTTCAGAAAGTTCAAGAAATTGCAGAAGTTTTTGAAATTCCTGAGGCAGTTCAAGGAATTTTGCAATAACTGATTAAAAGATTTAACATTTCTGGAAAAATTCGAGAGGTTTTAGAAAATGTATGTAATTTTGCATAGAATGCTGCGGAATTCATAAAACTAATGAGGATATCAAATGATTTCATGGGATTAGGAAGGTGTAAGGGTATTTCTAACGATTCCAAACACTCCACAAGGGTCGAAAAATTGTCATAGGATTAAAAGGGATTTTCAGCAAAATATGATGGATATCGGAAACTTCTAAACATTTTATGATGTTTATATACATATCCAAGAATTTCAAAAGCGATGCAAGTAAATTTTTGAAATTTAAGGATATTTTAAATGACTCCAAGGTATTTCCAAATATTTTAGGACATTTCAGAGGATTCAAAGAAATTATGAATAGATTTCACAACTTTGAAAGGACTTTAACGAATATTATCGCAGATTTCATGTAATTTTACGAGATTTCGGGAGATTTTGAACAGTTCGGAGGGATTATAAAATATTTGAAGAGATCCTAAGAATTTTTTTTTAACTTGAAGGGAGTTTGAGGGGTTTCCTGATATTTTTTGAGGATTCCAATGGATTTATTAAGAATATTTAAGGGATTGATAATATGACCATCATTTCAGGATTTATTCAAACAAATTTGAATAATAAATGTATTATTCGAGAATTTGCTGTCTGAAAATTGATTTTTTGTCAATGATAGTTTTTTTGAATGGGAACTTCACGATACACATTTGTTTATAAAAATCTAATAAATGTGTCAAAATTATAATGGAGCTCTCAAAGCAGAAAAATCAAAGTAGAATTTATAAATTATCATGGTGTAGCCAACTAGGAGGACTTGCATTGAAAAAAAAATTACTGTCGACAAATGCCTCATTTTTTTGACATTTTTCCTATAGAAAGTATATTTTACAGAATATTTTACCCACACAAAATATATTCTACACAAAATGTTTCCTTCACGAAATGTGTTACACAAAAAGTTTTGCCTGCGCAAATTATTTTTTACAAGAGATTTTCCCTGCACAAAAAATTTTCTACACAAAATTTTTCCTTCATGAAATATATTCCACAGTAAACTTTGCCCATAATAATTATTTTTCACAGAATCTGCTTCTACACAATACCTATATATTGTGCACAAAGTGTACTCACTTTATTTTTTTAAAACAATTTTCGTCTACACAAAATCAAATATTATTATATTTTTCCTGCACAAAATATTTGCTACACAGAATTGAATGGTAATTTTAAAAAAATACATATTACGTTCAATATTTCTCCTATGCAAAATATATTCTACAGAATATTTTACCCACATAAAATATATTCCACAACAAATTTTTTCTGCACATAATATATTATTCCTGCTCTACGGAACATATCATGGGTGAATATGATACAAATGACACAGAAATATTTTACACATTATTTTTCGTGCACGGAATATATTCTCCAACCAATTTTTTTTCAGAAATTATTTTCCACAAAAAATTTTGCCTACAAAAAAATATATTCGAAACAAAATTTTTCCTTCACGAGATATATTTCACGAAAAATCTTGCCTACACAAATTATATTTTACAAAATTTGTTCCTACACAGAATTATCATTATTATTTGAATATTATTCCTGCTCCACGAAGACATTATGGGTGAATATCATATATTTGACACAGAAATATTTTACAAATTATTTTTCCAGCACAAAATATATTCCACAAAAAATCTTGCCAACAAAAAATATATTCTAAACAAAATTTTCCCTCCACAAGATATACACGAAAAATCTTGCCTACACAAATTAAATTCTACAAAACTTGTTTCTACACAAAATTACCATTTTCATTTGAATATTATTCCTGATCTATGGAACTCATTATGAGTGAATATAATATATATGACACAGAAATATTTTACACGTTATGTTTCCTGCACAAAATATATTCCACAACAAATATATTCTACAAAACTTATTTTCCACAAAAAATCTTGCCTACACAAATTATTTTCCAGAAAAAATTTTGCCTACATGAAATATATTCTACACAAATTTTTTTCTTCACGAAATATATTTCACAAAAAATGTTGCCTACACAAATTATATTTTACAAAAGTAGTTTCTACACAAAATTATTATTATCATTATTTGAATATTGTTTCTGCTCTATGAGTGAATATATTCGATACAGAAATATTTTACACAACATATTACACACACAAAATTCATTCCACAATCAATTTTTTCTACACAAATTATTTTCCAAAAAAAATTCTGCCTACAAAAATTATTTTCCCAAAAAAATTTCGACTATAATTTTGAAAATTCACAAGGGAATTCAGTCTGTAGCATTTTTTTGCATTCATAATTTTATTATTTTATTACAAATATCAGAATATCAAAAAATCGGTAAGAAGAGTAAATAAAGTTTTTCTGTAAAATTTTCTTACCAGTCGAAAAAATTCCAGAGGCACGTGAACATGACGAACTCCGGATATTTCGAGGGTCCTCCGGAAGCACAAAACACTCGTCACTTCTAAGTATTCGCACAAATCCGCAAAATTCACATGTTTTATTTTTATTTCACATTTTGCACAATAATCGCTTCTGTCGTCTTGAATAAGCAGGTAAACAATTGAAATTTTATGAAAAATTGAGATTTAAGAAATTTAGGTTATGTTTATACAATAAATAAAAATTGTAAATTAAGTTAAGGATAATTCTGTTTATTCAGAAATTCGATTGTTTTTTTGCAGATCTGTTTTTTTCCGGTAAAAAATTGACTTTGGTAACTGAAAATTTGTGTATGCCACCTTAGGTTGAAATTCATCTTTTTTCATTTAGAAAATCCACTATTTCATTGAAAATTCGTGTTTCTGGAAAAATTCCACTATCTCTCGAATTAGCCTTTATTCAGAAGATTTTTTAGGAATTTTGTATGAATTTTAAAAAAATCATTCAAAGAGATTTTAAAGACTTTTTTATTCAGAATGAATAATTTGAATTTGAATAGTTTTCAATTAAAATATCGGACTCACGACTCTTCGCGGATCGACAAAGCTTTTCAAAAGAACAAAAATGGAATCGAACCCGCAACAAGACGGAGTGGGTCCAAAGCTCTACCTTAGCCCCCACGACCAACTGACCACTCTATTTGATAATTTATTATTTTTATTACAATTGATAAATTAATAACAATTTTAATAATTTCTCTGAATTTATGCAAATAATGTGACCTTCCAGTCGATCCATGTCCTGATTGCGCCATTTGCTTTAAATTTTTAAAACTCCCTTCAAATTTTCGAATTCAAATTAATATTGAAAATACAGGTTTCGGGAATCGACTTTGTAAAGTCCCAACCTCAAGTCGAAAATGCAAAATGCGTTCACGTTTGCAAAGCAAATAAATGCTAATTTGTGTATGCCAGGAACGTGCGCACCCTTCATTCGTGTCAACGCGTTGCAGAAAGCCGGAAAATCCGAATGACAGGGTCGCGGAACCCTAGATTGAATAATTATCGGAGAAAAAGAGAGGGAGATATGCAAATTTTACATGCAGAAAGAGAATAAGTTTTCAAAGCGCAATGGAAATTGGACGCTTGCTTGATTCACTCTCGAATTATAAACTAAATTACAAACTTTTCCACTTCCCTGCTCATTCAAATTCATTTCCAGTTTGATTTATTATGAAATTGAATATAAATTTTTTAGTAACAAATGTCTTTCATATCCGCTGGGAATCGAACCCAGGACCTTCTGTTTACCGGACGAGTGCTCTACCAACTGAGCTACGGAGGAGGGCAGCGATCCTTTTCTTGCAGAAATATAATATATACATAATACGCTTTCTTACTATATAGAAATACACAGTTATAAAGCTTTATAATCTATTTTAATGTAATCTGAAATAAAAATCTTATATACCAATTGTAAAATTGTAAAAATTTCTGAGTATTTTCTGAGTATTTTGAAACCTCCGAAATCTTTTAGAAACTGATACAATTTCTCGAAGCTCTTAAAGGTTCCTAATAATTGATATCTATTCAAAATTCCTTGGAATATTTGTAAATGCCCAAGAATATATTATACCCTTCCAAAGCCCCTTAAGATTCTTTTGAAATAGGGAAATCTTTTCGAAATTCCTAAGAATTTTTAAAAGTGGCATAATATATTCAAAATTCCTTTGCAACCTTTCGAATTATCGAAATCCATTGGAAATTCCATGGAATTTTTCTGAATATCTATAGAATGAGTATCCTTGAAATCTTTCGAAATACCCAAAATATTTCAAATCCTACGGAATATTCTGAAATCTCTTTAAACAATTTAAAGCTCTTGACCATTCTAGAAAATTCGATAAAATACCTTGCAAATATTTTAATCCTTCGAAATCCTTCTGGATTATTGAAATCTCTTTGAAATTCTTCAAAATACCCTAAAATACCTTCACATCCCTTTAGAATATTGAAATCTTTCAAAAGTTCCTTGAAATATTTCAAAATACTCTTACATCTTTAAACCCCTTCGAAATGCCTTTAGTTTAGTGGAATCATTTCTAAAATCCCTGGAATCTTCTTAGATACCCTAAAATATTTTATATCCTTGGGGACCTCTTGAAATCGCTTCAAATTTTTACAAGCTCTTGAACATTCTGGGTAATTTAAGAAAATACCCTAAAGTATTGTAAATCATTTGGATTCTATTCCAAAGTATTTGGATCTCTCAAGGATTCCTTGAAATCTTTCGAAATACCCCAAAATATTTCCGATCCTTCGGAATATTCCGCAATCTCTTCAAACTATTTGAAAGCTATTGACCATTCTTTAAAATTCAATAAAATACCCTAAAAAATTTTTGAATCCTTTTAAATCCCTCTGAATTATTGGAATCTCTTTGAAATTCTCTAAATCCTTCAAAATACCACAGAATCCCTTCACATTCCTTTGAAATATTAAGATCTCTCGAAAGTTCCTTGAAATCTTTCAAAATACTCTTACATCTTTAAACCCCTTTGAAATGCCTTTAGTATAGTGGAATCATTTCTAAAATCCCTGGAATCTTCTTGAATACCCTAAGATATTTCATATCCTTGGGGACCTCTTGAAATCGCTTCGAATTTTCACAAGCTCTTGAACATTCAGGGCAATTTGAGAAAATACACTATAGTATTGTAAATACTTTGGACTCTTCAAATTATTTGGATCTCTTAAGGATTCCTTGAAATCTTTTGAAATACCCCGAAATATTTCAAATCCTTCGAAATTTTCCGACATCTCTTCAAACTATTTGGAAGCTATTGATCATTCTAGAAAATTCGATAAAAAGGCCTTAAAAATAATTTTAATCCTTTGAGATCCCTTTGAATTATTGCAATCTCTTTGAAATTCTTTTAAATGCTTCAAAATACCCTAAAATCCCTCCACATCCCTTAAAGATATTGAAATCTCTCGAAAACTCCTTGGAATCTTTGAAAATACCCTTACAACTTCAAAACCCCTTGAAATGCCTTAAGTTCAGTTGCATAATTTCCAAAATCCTTGAAATCTTCGTAGATACCCTAAAATATTTCATATTTTTGGGGACCTCTTGAAATCGCTTCAAACCTTCAAAAGCTCTTGAACATTCAGGGTAATTTAAGGAAATACACTATAGTATTGTACATACTTTGGATTTTCTTCAAATTATTCCAATCTCTTAAGGATTCCTCGAAATCTTTTAAAATACTCCAAAATATTTCTGATCCTTTGGAATAATCAGAAATCTCTTCAAACTTTTGAAATATCGTGAACATTCGATAAAATTCAATAAATACTCCGAAATTTTTCGAATCTCTTGGGATATCTTCAAGTTATTGAAATCTCTTGAAAATTCCTTGGAATTATTCAAAATACTCGCAAATCTTTAAAAACCTTTGGAAATTTCCAAACTATTTGCATCTTTTAAAAATTCTTCGAAAACTTTTCAAATATGCAAAAATATTCAGAATACTCCAAAATCTTTTTGAAATATTTTAGAGCTTTCGAAAATCCCTGAACATTTTTTAAGATGGTATAATATATTGCAAATACTTCGAAATATTTTCAAATGATTGAAATTGATTAGGAAATTCTCGGAATCTTGCGAAACACCTAAAGATAATTCAAATACTCTAACATTCCTTTGGAGCATTTCGAAGCTCTCTTTAAATTTCCAGGAATTTCGTATGATGTTTATGAAATCCATTCAAATTACTTTTAATGATAAGAATTTTCTTATGATTTCTCGGATTCTTCTTTTAAAATAATCATACCCTTTTGAAATAACCTGAATTATCAAAGTCCTTGCAAATCTCTAGAAAACTTTCGGAAATACCCTAAAATCTTCTACAATTTTTAGAATCCCTTCAAATTATCAGAATCTATCAAAAATTATTTCAAATCTTTTAAATTACACTGAAATATTCCGAATCCCTTCAAATTACTGAAATCTTTCAAATTCCTTTAAATATTTGAAATTCTTTGAAATTCTGTTGAAACTTTGTGAATTCCTAAAAATCCCTAGGAATTTTTGAAAAAAGCTAACAATATTTCTAATCCCTTGCAATCCTTTCAGATTATTAGGAAATATAAAAAATTCCTTGGGATCATCTGAAATATCCTAAAATAATATTTCAAATACTTTGAAATATGCTTGGGAATCCCTTCAAATGATTGAAATAAATTTTAAATTCTTTAAAATATTTATAAATGTCTCAAACTATTTTAAATCCTTTACATTTTACTTGGAATTTTTGAAAGCTGTTGAAAATTTCTGGAGATTTTTGAAATTACACGAAAATCTTTAAAATCCCTCCAAATAATTGAAGGCAAGGAGAATTCCATGAAATTATTTGATTGAATTATGCAACAGATTCCAAAGATTTTTAATATTCAAACACTCCACAACGACCTTAAATATTTCAAAGAATTCCACAAACATTTCAAAGATTTCGCAGAGATTTAGGAGGATTTCACAAAGGTTACGAGAAGG
This sequence comes from Neuroterus valhalla, assembly GCA_011762715.2. Lineage (NCBI taxonomy): Eukaryota > Metazoa > Arthropoda > Insecta > Hymenoptera > Cynipidae > Neuroterus > Neuroterus valhalla. Next base: position 8,285 of record WSXT02136938.1, read on the forward strand.
CTTCACAATAAAGACAATTACCGACATTTGCATTTTCAATATTAATTTGAATTTCAAGATTAATCCAACGTAATCACTGAGATCACTTTCAGATGATTTCAAAAAAGAAATAGAAATTCAAATTTGGTCGTTTCCAAACTGGGAGCGGATTCATAGTTTATGCTTTAAGAATTGGGAGAAAATCAAATTAAAACTTATTCCAGAATGAATAACGAATTCATATAAGAGAGTATAAAGATTTATAAAAGCAAATTTTATTTGGAACCATTTGGAAAGTAAAAATTCACAAAATTAAAGAAAATTCAAAATTTTGGAAAATTTTTTGAACACCTTCACATCTAAATTGACAAAGACAAGTTTGAATTTGAATTTTTGGATTTCAAGAAAATAAGGAGCAACTTTCAATTAGAAGTCCTTTATAAACGAAAAGTTTAATCATTCCCTACATGGAAAAAGTTTTTATTGTTATAGCCTAATTTAGACCCAGTTTTAGCCTTCAAGTCAATTTTTCTTCGCAAAAAAATATTCATTTAGAACAGTGGATTAGGACAGGTTATGGGCCCAGCACACAGTAGAAGCTTGTTGGGCACATAACCTGTTATTTTTCTTCCAGCTGCTTTCCCCAACTAAAACTGCTACTCCTTTCACGTCTTAATTTCCCAGGACGTTTACTGCCATTATTTCCCAGGAGATATGGCAAACAATTTTAGTACGGTCACTTCGAAACGACAATGACCGTTGGAAAACGCGTTTAATCGTCAAAGGTCAGCGGTTTATCGAAAAAAAGTAGAGAGGAGCAAAAGAGCACTTCCGCTCGAGAAGAAACTACCTTCGATGAGACAAATATTGGACCCTCTGGAAAATGGATTTCAAGATAAGATTTAGCCTCCACTTAACAATTAATTAAAGAAAAAGTAAGATAACAATGACTATACAAATCTAGAAAAAAACATCTCTACATTAATCCAACCTACAGTTAATCATTCATTCAAATCGCGAATACACGTAGAATAATTAATTTCGAATCAATTTATTCACGCGTATCGTCTCTCATTTATTGATTCAATTAATTGTTTATATCCTATACTATTTTTAATTGAAAATTATGCATTTGCTGTTTCATATTACCTTTTAATTGGGACGATTTAAATTCAAAGTCAAATTAAAATTCTTTTTCAGAAATATTTACTGAGAGAATCGAAAAGGCAACTTTTCGGAAGCAAAAGCGATACACGGCTACCTGGGCTATCGGACAGTTCATGAATATTTACTATAGCATATCGAAACTTTTCGCACAAACACAAAACAGTAAACAAATCATTTTTTTCAAAACTAATAATTTTTTTTCTTTCGATTCACCTCATTATCAAATTTGGCACATCAAATACGATCATATCGAATCGAAAACTTGCACACAAAAAAAACACCGGCTTCAACGCGGAAAAATTTGTTGGGGTGGCGCGAGGCGACGCTGGCCACCCTCTAGCGCAGCGAGGGCAAGACTGCCTTGCGATTTTCACCCCCAAAGTCTCCCCCACCCCCACCCATGCCGGCACCACTCGCATGGCACTATCCGCGAATTTCTCGCATTTCGCGCATCCAACCCAGTGCCTGTCGCGCGGCACCAACTCTCAAGGGCCCCAATTTAGATACGGTCCTGATCGACCCACCCACCCTCTGCCTACATCCGCAAGCCCTATGTTACGGACAAGATATTGCTGCAGCAACAAGAAAAATGTTGATCGCAAAAATGTCCCAATTGCCCCCGAGTTCTCAATGCTGATTCGGCAAAAAAGGGTGTCTAGTGAATACGGCCCTGGGAATAGAAGCAGGGTTGAAAAAGGAGAAAGATCAGCGCCTGGGGTGGTGTATTTGGGTGTTGTGCCAATTGGGATGCGCATTTCCATGAAGGTCCCAAGGGAAGAAAAGTGGATATTTTCTGTTTGTTGATTGCTGTTCAATTTGGGGCAATTCTTTAACTTTCTATGGCACCATTTAACCCATGAGAATTCAGGGAATTATAAGAAATTATTTAACCCCTCGGATTTCAGGGTCCAAAAAAATTGCCTTAACTATAAAAACTCACGGTCGATGGCTTTGAATGGTTTTGAATTTACCCAGAAAAAGAATCCTGAAAAATGACCTTGAAATTCTAAAAATGCCCTATGGGGTCTTCCATAAAATATGTAACACAGTTTTGGTCACTTTCAGACTCTCTTTTTTATAGTCTATTTTATTTACCTATATACTCTGTTTTTTAAGAATTTTTATTCATATGGTACAG
>WSXT02136960.1:0-10567 GCA_011762715.2 Neuroterus valhalla
TTATATCGATGTGGTAGGTCGTCGCGATTTTAATCAGTTCACCAAAAGCCCCAGTCTGTAGCGTACGTACGTTCCAATCGCAGGAAAAACAGATGTAAAATTTTTCTGCAAGTAAAATTCAAGTAGGTGAAGTTGGATACAAAGAAGAGAAGATACAATATAGTTGACATGGTAACCATACTTCATTTTTCGATAACCCTAACCACGCGAAGGTAATTTTTGTTTTAGTTAAACTTTACCTTGAAATCGATGCAGAGATTATACTTGGTTTTTTACTCTGATAATACAGTTTTGTACAAGGTTAATTATTGGATACATTGATCCTTGTTTCATATGATAGTGATGTGTTCGAAGTTCTGAACGCTCCCTTGAACATTCTTTACTGATGGATTTGTAAACAAGAAACAGTGCTGAAATATTGCTTATTTGTAATAAAAATAATCTCTATATGGAAAGATGGATGTTTGTCTGTATGTCCTTTATAGAATCGTAAACCATGCATTTGATCATGTGATGATCTCTAGCATAGTTGTTGTGCAAGAGCTCACGAAGGTTTCTGAGATGGTAAAACCACTTTTCGACAGATGGCGCCACTGTCATTCGTATCGTTCCCCGTGGCGGCGAAGCCGCCACAGAGCGCAGCTAGTAGATTATAAGATAGAACTTACAAAACATTATTCTGAATTTTAGCTCAAACAATATTGATAGATTTGATATAATTGGGGGGGGGGGATATTTTGTTAATTCGAACGATCAGTAAAGCTATTACAGAGATCTTAGCTGTTTCGTAGTTAATTTTAGGTACGAAAGGGAATTTTCGTCCAAAATTAAGAGATGAAAAGAAAATTAAATTGAGTATTTACGACATTTTATATCATTTGCAGATCTCTTTCCGCTTCTTTGTTTGAGAGTTTTTTTTATTCATTCCCATGTTATAAACATTTTTTCAGATTGCTCTGGAAAACCTGTTGAATACTTTATTAAGATACAAAAAGAGCAGAATTTGAAAGTGCTCATTTTTTAATTGTTTGAAATGCATTATTTTAAGTGAGTATGCAAGGAAGAATTATATTGAGGAACACAAAAATTACTATTTGGAAAAATTTATTTTCCCTTTTCTTTCTGAAACTTCATCATTTTTCTCTAATACATATTTATCGGTTAAGAGCTCTCAAATTATCAGAACATTTTCGAATCTTAGCAAAAAAAAAAGATTACAGGGTAATAAAAACAGATTAAAAGAATTGTTATTCACAAGAGTAACATTTTCATGAAAGCCCAACTGTATTTGGTTAAAAATCCATATTTATTTATAACCTTTTTTTTTATCTTCTTGAGAGTAGATTTTTTCGTTTCGAATTCATATTCTCAATTGCAAAGTTCAACTGCTTTAAAATGAAAAATTTATTTCAAATCCTCATCGTTGGTTGACAATGCAACTATTTTGTTGATGTTTCGTTTTTTCGGTAGAAAACTATTTTTTTCAACAGAAAATTCAATTTTTCTATTTTAATTGAGAATTGCCATTTTTTAGTAGATAATTCCAAAACTTTGTTGAGAAGTAGGAGAAAATTTTCAGCTATGAAAAATTTTGTTCGGTTTCAAATCCGTTTTCTTGGGTTGAAAATTCAACATATTGGTTTAAATTTATTCCTGTCCTTGACTGTAAAATCTTCCTAGGTGAAAGTGTAACTTTTTTGTAAAAAAATTAACTATTTTCTGGACAATTCTACTTTTTGGTGTGAAAAAATACTCTTTTTTTTTTTACAAAGAATTCATCTCCTCGGGTTGAAAAATTTAACATACGCATTAGTTGGAATTTATTCTTTTCCTCAACTGGAAAATTTTTCTTGGACGAAAATGAAACTTTTTTGTGAAGAATACACTATTTCGATTGCCAATGCAACTATTTTGAAGTTTGGTTTTTTCGGTTGAAAACCAATTTTTTTTCCAACTGGAAATTTATTTTCCCATTCGTGATTGAGAATTGTCATTTTTTAGTAGATAAGTCTACAACTCTGTTGAGAAGTAGGAAAAAATGTTTAGGTATCAAAAATTTTTTTATTTCGCAAATTCATTCCCTTGGGTTCAATATTCAACAAATTGGTTTAAATTTATTCTTGTCCTTGACTGGAAAATCTTTCTCGGTGAAAGTGCAACTCTTCTGTAAGAAAACAAACTATGTTTTGGACAATTAAACTTTTTGGTGTGAAGAAATATTCTTTTATTTGTAAAGAATTCATCTCCTCGGGTTGAAAATTTAACATACCGATTCGTTGGAATTTATTCTTATCCTCAACTGGAAAATCTTTCTTGGTTAAAAATGAAACTGTTATGTAGAATGATATACTATTTTGGTGGAGAATGCAACTATTTGTTAAAAATGATCTTTTTTTATAGAGAATGTGTCTTTTCACTCATTCATGTATTTTGTAAAAAATTTATTCATGTTTTCTCTTTGGTAAATTTTGACTCAGAAATCTTCTTCGGTTGAAAATTTAACATTTTGTTAAAATTCATCATTTTTGCTCGAAATGTTATCTTTTTTGGACATAAATGCAACTGTTAGGTTCAGCATTCAACTGTATCAATTTCGAATTTATATTGTTTCATCGGAACTTCAAATTTGAGGTTCAAAGTTGAACTACTTTGTCGGAAAGTCATCTTTTTTGTTTCCAAATAAAATTATTCTTAAAATTTGTGTTTTTTAGTTCAAAGTTCAACTTTGTGTATGGAACAATAGTTTACTTGGTTGAAAAATTGTCTTGCTCCTTTAAAACTTATCTCTATTCGTTGAAAATGCAACTGCTTGGTTAGAGATTCAGCTTCTATGATTGAAAATTGTATAACTTTCTGAATATTTTGACAATTTTGTTGAAAATTCAAGACCTTTGTTTTGGTAGATTAGAAAAATCTTTAAATTAGCATCATCATAAGTAATCTGTTTCAGAGCGTCTTGTTTTTTAAGCCTTTAATTTCTTTTTATGATTCTTCATAAATGAATCGTCATTTTCCAAAAGGAAGGGAAAACTTGGTAAAAATGCTCGATTTAGGAAATTAGGATAAAAATGTCATTAGATAAGATAAGGGATGGACTGTAATCCCTGCTAGTAGAAATGTTGCTCTTTTTCAAAGTTTGGTACCATCCAGAGTTTAGCTCGATATCTGGAACGCTCCAATGTTCAGGAAATCAATACCTTCCGAAGGTATTCCAAAATTCGAAGCATCCCAATTTACACAAAATGCTAAAGTTTCAATCTAAGGTGCTAATTCGAACTTCGATTTTCAGTTAATTGCTTCAACAATGAGCCTTCTCCATTTCTGAATGAGCGCCACTGATGGTGCGTATCAGCGGCATCTGGGATCCACCTACAACGGGATATGCGTATCACAGACATAAATAGAGGTTGCAATCTGCTAAATCTTAAATCCCGTGCCGGCACGCATCCGAAGGGAAAATTGCGAAACATGACCAGCTCCACCTGTTGTAATGGAAGCAAATGAGAAAGTCCTTCCGAGTTGAGGATCCTGGCGAAATTATCTCGTCTTGCTCAAACAACGGAAGCAGAACCACCGGAAGCCGAGTCGCAAGAAGCTTCGACGAGAACAGCGCCCATTAATTATTTCTGTCTGGCTCCCTAAACACCTCTAGTTTGCGGGTACCATTGAAAGGACGCCGGGAACGAATTTCAAGGCTCTATAGTCCATTACTTCCGCAGAAACCCAATCTCTAATCTACGTCTTTTGATCCTTGTGAAGTTTTTGAGGTACTTCTCATTTTCGAGCATACCCAACTTCTGAGTTTAACATGAAATTTGATGTCAATGAAACCTTCATTGAAAACCTTCGATAAAAACCCTGCTAAAAATTTCGGATTCTGAAATGGATCCAAACTCATCCGAAATCGATCCGTTTCAAGAATTTTTTCCAAAGCCTGTCCGATCTAATCCGAAAACTGTACGAAAAGAGTCAGGAATTTGTCTGGCTAAGTCCGAAGTCTGTCCGGACAATAAAGTTTAATTCCGGAAACAGCCCGGCTCCATCCGAAATGAGTCCGGAATTCAGAACCTGAAATCATTTTTGTTAAAGTGAAAACAGGAAGTGGTCCGATCAAGTCCGAAGTCCGTCCGTTCGAAAGCATAGACTCCGAAAACAGTCCGGCTCTATCCGAAGTGAGTCCAAAATTCAGAACCTAATATCATTTGTATGAAGTCAAAACCGGAAGTGGTCCGATTGAATCCTAAATCTGTCCGTTCCTTTCCAAATTTATTCCGTGACTTTGGGTTGTAATTCGGTAAAGTTAAAGTGAAAACGGGAAGTCGTCTGATTGAATCCAAAATCCATCCGGTCAAAAAAATTACTCCGGAAATAGTCCGCATCTATCCAAAATAAATTCGGAGCTTCGAGTTTTAACTTGGTAAAGTTTCAAATGAAAACAGGAAAATGTCCGATTAAATTCAAAATCTATTCGGTCAGAAACATTTACTCCGGAAATAGTCCGCATCTATCCGAAATAAATCCGCAGCTTTGAGTTGTAATTCGAAAAGGTTAAAGTGAAAACAGAAAGTCGTCTGATTAGGTCCGAAGTGTTTCCGGTCGAAAAAGTCGATTCCGGAAATAGTCCGCATCTATCCGAAATCATTCCGCAGCTTCGAGTTGTAAGCCATCCGAATAAATCCGAAATATATCCAGTCGGGAAAACCCGGGACACAATCCGGATCAACCGCATCCAGAAGACTGTACAAAACACGGACCCGAACGGACACATTCCGGTTTGATCGTATTTTCCAGACCGTACAAACCACGGATTCGAACGGACACGATCCGAATTAATCACACCCGGAAGACCGTACAAAACACGCACATGACTGGACACAATTCGGATTGATCACATTCTTTAGACCGTACCAAACACGGAATCAACCGAACAGAATCAGGATCAACCGCATCAAGAAGACCGTAAAAAACACGAACCCGAACGGACACATCCCGTTTGTTCGTATGCTTCAGACCGTATAAAACACGGATTTGACAGGGAGAAATCCGGATCTACCGCATCCAGAAGACCGTACAAAACACGGACCCGAACGGACACATTCCGGATTGATCGTATTCTTCAGAACGTACAAAAAACGGATTCGACCGGACGAAATCCGGATCTACCGCATCAAGAAGACCGTACAAAACACCGAACCGAACAGTCACATCCCGGATTAATCGTATTCTTCAGACCGTACAAAAAATGGATTCGACTGGACGAAATCCGGATCTACCGCATCCAGAAGACCGTACAAAAAATACACACCCGAACGGACACATTCCGGATTGATCGTATTCTTCGGACGTACAAAATCCTGATTCGACTGGACGAAATCCGGATCTACCGCATCCAGAAGACCGTACAAAAAATACACACCCGAACGGACACATTCCGGATTGATCGTATTCTTCGGACCGTACAAAATCCTGATTCGACTGAACACATTCCGGATTATTCACACCCGGAAGATCGTCTGAAGAACAGACATGACCGGGCACAATTCGGATAGATCACATTCTTTAGACCGTACTAAACACAGACTCGACCAAACACAATCCGGATCAAACCGCATCCAGAAGCCGTACAAAACACGAACCCGAACGGACACATTCCGGTTTGATCGTATTCTTCAGACCGTACAAAAAACGGATTCGACAGGACGGAATCCGGACCTACCGCATCCAGAAGACCGTACAAAACACGGACCCGAACGGAAACATTCAGAATTGGTCGTTTTCTTCAGACCGTCAAACACGGATTCGACCGGACAAAATTCGGATCTAACGCGTCCAGAAGTAGGTACAAAACACGGACCCGAACAGACACATTCCGGTTTGATCGTATTTTTCAGACCGTACAAAACACGGATTCGACCGGACGATATCCGGATCAACCGCACACAGAAAACCGTAAAAACACAGACCCGAGAGGAAACATTTCGGATTGATCGTATTCTTCAGACCGTACAAAATCCTGATTCGACTGGACACAATCCGGATTAATCACACCCGGAAGACCGTTCAAAAAACAGACATGACGGGACAATATTTGGATTGATCACATTATTCAGAACGTAGACGAAACGGAATCGTCCGGACACAATTCGGATTAATACCATTCGTTATACCGTACAAAAAAACAAACTCAAGCGTATTCTTTCCGGATTGATTGAATCAGTCACACCGAACAACTTTCGGATTCTACCGGATTAAAACCATATTTTATTTCATGCTCCTTCCATCGGACTGATTGCGGACACTTTCGGATATAATCAAGAGGACAAAAACCGGATCACTTTTCGGACAAATTCGGAGAAATTTCGGAATCCAAAATTTGTCTGAAACCTGTCCGAAGTTTATACCGAACGAAACTCCATATCAGGCTGAAGCAACGTTGGTTTTCACTATTTGCGAATTTCGGTGTGTGAGCAAAAAAACAGTGATCCGATGAAGGATAAACATGTTCCCGGGAAGATGAACAAACTTGATCATTTAGAGGAAGTAAAAGTCGTGACAAGGTTTCCGTAGGTGAAGTTGCGGGAGGATCATTCACGTACTAGTTGCTTGAAGCATCGTTTTTAGATACTTAATGTTGAATTTTCTAACAAAAGAAAGCTGTTGAAGCCATTCGCGGTTTCACCTCCATTTGGCATGCACTGAGACATGCATGGCCGAATCTTTGAGACAAGCATATGACTACTGGCAGGATCAACCAGGGAGATTCGATAAGTTAAAAAATCACTCGAGAGGCCATGGGGCCTCTAATTTTAACCTCCTTTATCAGCACAAACGGTCACTAGGTTTTGCATCATTGATGTTATTTAAACTTCAGAGCATTCTAATATTTTGAGTATCCCAACACTGGACTCCAAAAGTCTGTAACTCCTAAACTGACCAAGATTTCATAAGTTTCAAAGTTCAGGAACGTCAAAAAACAACTTGTTTGAATTTACGATTAGATATTTCAAAGTTTTCAGGACGCCGAAAGTTCGAAGCTTTCCAAAATTGATAATCCTAATTCCCGAGTCACTAATAATCTAATGGGATGATATGCCTTAAACTCCTAAAGCTGTACATCCTTACCTACAACAGATTTTCTTTATCCCTTTCCAATTCATCTACTCTGCTGTGGCAGTTGGTAAAATCGGGATGTCACAGGAGCTGTTATTTATCGGTAGCGACTTCCTGCGGGCAGGTCATAAACCGCGAGTGCTTTACGAGTTTATTTTCTCCCGACATCCGGGTGCAAGGACGAAGCCTGTGGGTGAAGTTAGAGCGTAAAAGAGTTTACGCGAGTGGAGTTTGCCATACATTAACGAGCCGATCTTCAGTTTAGGAGGTCGTTAATTTCTGCCAAGTTCCGACACCTGACAGACTAGACGTCTGGAATAGCGAACTAATAACTCGTTTTATCGTGGATTTCCCATCATCGATGGGAGTGAGTGCTCGTGATAGGCTTCTTCTTTAAAAAAGCAATGTGACACCTTCAGGTTTTTGCTCCTGTCAGGTTTCAAGATTGAAATATTTTGGTTCATTTTAAGAGGACCTGGAGCTGAAGGTGGAATCCGAACCACCAGAACGTATATAAGAGATAGGTAAATAGGGCGCTACAAGTGTTTTCCAGTGACGGGTAAATGAGATTGAGTGTGAACTTCTCAACTTACTTAATTGCTTTAAGTTTAATTGAAGACTAGGAAGCTATAAGGTTTCATCAATAAATTGAGCAAGCCACTTACTACCAGCCCAGCCGCATGTTGGAGTTTCACTTTCCGTCTGACCATTTATGATCTAACTAGCACCATTATCCCATGAGTTACTTACTCATTTCCGAAAGGACTAATTATGTCTCATTAGAAAAAAAATTAGAGAAGAGAAAGTGGGAAATTTGCTAGATGAGAAGAAACGATTATCAGGGTGACGGAGGGTTGAGCCAATGAAAATAGAACCTTCCCGAAGAGTACTATTCCATCGAAAGTGGTCTTTTCCTCGAGAGGGTTGAGTTGAGCTATTCCACGGATTGCAAGGGACAGAGTTCGAGAGGGTGAAATTACATCACAAGGTAATAACAAGGGTGCAATAAAGGCGTGCTATAGGAGTGAGAGACAACTATTCGAAGACTCTGGTAAATAGGTAGGAGGTGCAATAACCGAGAATTCGTATCATTTCCTCTCCTTTTCATCCTCGAAATAACAACGTTTTTCCCCTTTTACCTTATTTTATTCTGAGAATTCTTGGAGCAGGGAAGAAGACACATAAGCGGTTCCGAAATAGAAGCTCAGGAATAATTGAAACGCTTTCAGTAATTAGACTTGCAGTAGGAGGTTATGTTGAAGAAAGGGCAATTATATGGAAGTGAACAGACAATAGAAGATGATTGGGCACGGGAACAAAGGAATATGCAGTATAAGTTGAGGAAAACAGCGAAAGAGGAAAAGAGGAACGGAAAAGAAACGTGGGTTAAGTATGGGAAAATAAAAATACGAGATATTTGGTGGGATTGGGATGGAGAGGCAGAACAGTTAGTGAAAAGCGCGGTGTCGAGGAAATGGAAGAGAAAGGAAGGGAACAGGGGGGAATAAGGAATAGTAGAGAACAAAAAGAAAAGGGGAAGAAAGAGAGGGGTGAATCGAAAATATGTTACTGGAATGAAGCAGGTTCGGAGAGAAAAGATAGTGAATTTATGGGGAATTGGGAACAGTGGGAGGTAGTAGTGATGATGGAAATGTGGCTAGATAAAACGGGATGGGGAAGAGTAAGGGGAAGGTTACCAAAAGGATACAATTGGCAGATTCATAATGCAAAGAGGAGGGACAAAAAAGGCAGAGCAATGGGAGAAACGGTGATGGGAATAAGGAAGGAATATCTAGCAGGGAAGGATAGGAGAGTAATGAAGGAGGGAATTGATGAATTGTTGGTAGAAGAGATAAACATGGGAGGAGAGAGATGGAAGATAGTAGTAGTGTATGTGAACGGAGATATGCAGGCGAAATCTAAGGAGATAAAAGTGCTGATGGAAGAAAATGAAGATGGGACCAAGCTTGTAATAGGAGGAGATTTTAATGCATGAACAGGAGATGAAGTAGGAAGGGAATGGGGAGACGAGCGAAGGAGAAAATCCAAAGACAAGGTATTCAATAGGCAAGGGAACGAATTGTTGAAGTGTTTAGACGAAATGGGATGGTTTATCTTAAACGAAAATACAGAGGGGGATGAGGGAGGTGAATAAACACGTTCAGGATGTGAAAAGGAAACGGTCATTGACTATGTGATAGTAGATGACGAGGTAACAGAGAAGGTCAAGAAACTATAGGTAGAAGATTCTATAGATTCTGATCACTTTCCATTGCTTTTGACGTTATAAGGGGATGAGAGTATCAAAGATACGAATAAAAAGGGGGTAAACGTAAAAAGAGCAGGAAGAGAGGATTGGTCAATAGAAGAAAGAGCAACTGAAAGAGAAGCTGAAAGATATAAAAATGGAAGAAGGAAATGTTAATGAAGAGATGGAAATAATGATAGGAGAAATAAAAAAAGATTGTTGAAGGAAGCAAGTAAGAAAGAAGTTAGTGGGAGACAGAACAGGAATGGTTGGGATGAGGAATGTACAGAGAAAAAGAAGAAAAAGAGAAAGGAACTAAGGAGGTGAAGGAAAGGAAAAAGTAGTGGAGATGAATATAGAAGAAAAACTAGGGCATATACTGGGATGTGTGATAAAAAAAGAGAAGGAAAATAGAAGGTTTGAAGAAGAGGTGGAGAAGGCTAAAACAGAAGGAGAGGTTTGCAAAGTAGTAAATAGAGAGAGGAAAAGGGGGGAGAGGATGAACCAAGATATAGAGATGGTACAATGGAAAAAGTATTCCATGGATCTGCTAGGAGGGGTAGAGAATAAAGTAAAAAAGGGTGGAAGAGAGGGAAGGGAAAGAGACGAGAAAGAGGACATAACAAGAGAAGAAATAATCAATGTTTCAGGAATAATGAAAGAGTGGAAAGCTCCACGTCTGAATGAGATTCCAAACGAAGTGTGGAAATATGGGGGAAATGAACTAAAGGAATGGGCGTGGATAATGTGCATTAGGGTATGGAGAAGAGAGGGTTGGCCAGAGATATGGAAAGAAGAAGTAGTGGTACCGATATTAAAAAAAGGCAAAGGAGAAAGGGTCAAGGATTATAGGGGAGTGTCGCTCATGCCAACCTTGAACAAGTTGTGTGTAACGGTATTATCGAAGAGGTTAAAGAAAGAAGTGGAGGAAAAAGAGATAGTGCCAACAAATCAGACGGGGTTTAGGAAAGGAATGGGGGTAATTAGCAACATATACGTTGTAAATTATATAATATATAGGGGGGTAAAGAGTGAAGGGAGGAATGATAGCTATGTTTGTAGACCTGAAAGCGGCGTTCGATTCTCTGGACCGGAAAGAGATAGAAAAGGTTATGGTAAAAAAAGGTATAAGGGAAGGTCCTTTGAGCCCACTTCTATTTATTATCTTGATCTCAGACTTGGGAGAAGCAATGAGGAGGGAAGGGTGGG
>WSXT02136971.1:0-10567 GCA_011762715.2 Neuroterus valhalla
CTCTTCTTTGCACATCTTACAATGATTCATGTATTTGAATGTAATTGGTGAGCAAAAAGATTCCAAAATCAATTCCGCTGCTTTTATTTCCTTATTCCATCACATTTCGGATTTTACCGCATTTGCCCATTTACAACACATGACGGGTAAATGACGGTCAGACCGTTGTCAGTCCCATCTCTAATAGTGATCCTTTCACAGCTGGTTCTCCAAAGACTTCAGAATTTCGTAGATCACAGCAGCACAGACTATTACGAACGGTTTCATTATACTAAAACATAAACGATTGAATACAAGTTATAATTTGCGGACACTTTTCGCTTATCAAAGAAACTCATTTTATTTGGTCCAGCGTATCCTCTTTCATGGAATTGTTTATCCAATAGCATATATTGTCCTGACAGTATGAATGGTACTGGTTCATCTCGAAGAGGAATGTTGGAAAGACTCTGAATTTCCAGGCCTGAATATAATAATAAATTTCAATTGCTTAAACGCTCTTGAAGTTTTCTTGAAGCTTTCCAAGCTGGCGCCTTAAAAATGGTTATTGGGAGACTAGTGTACCTCGCGCTGATTGGCTCCGCCATTTTCCATTTTTCTTTGAGATAGTATATCTATGTATAGATATCAAGTATTATATATAGATTTATATACTATCTGGATCGCCACTTGTACTATAAATAGCAGCATCCGGCTAATCAGTCACGCTGTCCCTGGACCCTCTGTAAACTCTGCCAGTTAAGTGCGCTACCTGGCGAACGACAAGTGGAAGTTACACTTTTCTGATTGGCTGGCAAGCCTGGCTCCAAGCGTGGTTTAGCGTCTTCGCTCTAAGCTAAGTAAGCCGAAACAGGCTTGTAAGTTTCTGTGCATGCGTCATGTGCCTCGAACGACTGCGGTTGACCAATGCCGAATAAGTAAGCTTTGGCATTGGATAACCTAAAAATTCGCTTATACGTGTCCTGGAAGTTCGAGAAAAACGAGATCTGTTTTTCTTGTGCTGTAAGCCCGCCAAGAAAATTTGACCCAACTTCCTGATCCTCGCCTTCACGTGCATTGTGTTGAATTCCAAATCTAAAAGGAAGACATGAAATGAGATTAATTATTGAATTATCGACATTTTAGTTTGCATACTTCATTGCAATAGACTTGTGATCAATTTTGATTCAATTTTAGACGTTGGTAGATCATAAAAGACGTGAGTTTAAATAGAATAGTATGATACGAATCACTTAATACCTGATCCTCAATAAATCAATTTCAATTGCCATCATCATGTGTTGATTGAAAAACTTGCATTATTCCATCCACTGTCATGAAATCATGAATTTAAAGAAATCGTTCCTTTACTTTCTAAATATTGTATACAGTGATAAAGAATAGAAAATTATTCTTCGGAAATAAATCAATCTAATGAAAAAAGGCTTCAATCCTTACAAAATGAAAGGAAAGTACTCTTTTGGAATTTTGATATTTTGATCTATCCTTTATATAATACATACAAACGCATGGTGTTTTTCTCTACTTGCTCTTTCTAAAGAAAATACATATCTAAACAAGGTTATATGACAAGCAATGATTTCAATCACGAATGGAATAAACGATTTTTTCAAATGTCGATGATGATATTTGCTAACAAGTAGTTAAGTACAGATATTCAAAAATCATGTGAGTACATAAAGTGAACTTGGCTTTTGTACGGAGGCGTTCTTCAGCGAAGCTGAAAAATTGTATTATATAATTTCATGGTAACTTACTGTTTTGGTTTCTTCAGACATATGATACTTATTCAAAAAAATAAAACATTATAATTCGGTTGGAGCTTCAGGTGTCTAGTCTGCCAAATTCTTCTATATATATATTTTTTTGGTTTGGTTTACCCACGAAGGAACATAAGGAGACATATCACCTATAGGAATCACGAAGTGGATCGATCGTATTTTTCCGGAATAGATCGCGCAATCGCAAAGCAGAATAAACGGTGCATCCTGGGTTTCCGCGCCTCTTCAGAAAAAAAATATAAAGTACTTTTGTTTTGCCGGTAGCCAATGCCAACCACTTATACTTAAGAAACTAGAAAAGCGACAATAGATATTTAAAACTTGGAATCAAATAATTTTTTGAACACATAATATGCACCAATTTCATCAATCTTATACTTACTTCTATTTCTCCTATTTATCCTCCCACCTTGCACAATTTTTCTACTATTATTATTTATTTTTCGATCGTTTTATTCACTTTTTGATTTTTTTATTATGTCATGAGGTTTCCAACCTCAATCTGTCGATCTGTCAAATAAAATAGTGCAGTACACTTCATGGCCTAGGCGCGGAAATCAAAGTTTCATCGTTAATTCCACTTCGCGACTGCACGAATCATTCCGGGAAGCCCAACAGTATCAAATACATTAGATAAGTCTCCTTATGTTCCTCCGTGGGTTTACCTCTATTAAAAAATTTTCATTCTTCAGCTAAAAAATTTGAGCTACAAAGTTAGTCCTCTTCAATTGCAGTTGTTTCACACAACTTAAAAATATTATTCATATTTTTTTGTATAGAAACTCGACATCCCTTGTTCTGAAGTTTTATTGCACAAAGAAAAAAAATAGAAATTTTTCAGACTGGACATCTAAAACTCAAACTTACTATAACAACACGCTGACCTGAAATATTCTAATGGAGAAGGACCATATCTAAAGAAATTACTGCACGCATTCATAATCATGTTTTTAGGCATAATGGAAGTCTTTTGCAATATCATAAACTAGGTGAATTTTAGTATGACTTGTGCTTCCATAAACCAAACCCCTGCGTAGTGGTCTTGGAATCCAGATATGGAAAGCGAGTTACCTGGATTATTGTAGGATATAAAAGGATAAAAGAATATCAGTCGTGAATAGACACACATGATTAAAAGACTGTCATTCAAAAGGTGAGTAGGAATGTATTGATTTTATAGATGATGGATGGGGATTTATAGTGAATACATCGCTTCCTACACTTACATTTTCGGAGATTAAGAAGTGATTTAAATAAACAAGGACGCCAATCATGCATTCAATATTTATTTACCAAATCTAGCGACATGTCTCATGGCAAGGTTCTATCTCGGAGAAGGCGCTGATGTGCCGTTCAATTTACATGGAAAGTACTGAGATTGTCATTTGGTCCCCTCAAAAAAGAACCTTCCAATATGCATGCATATTGGAAGGTTATTGAGTTATATTCCTTATAACAGCTCAATGTATAGCTGAAAATGAACGAAGGAATATAGAGAGATCACTGAAATAGGCAAAATGAAAATCTTCTGAAATTTTCCTTATACCATGGATATCATGTAGTTGATGCACATGTCAGTATAGCTATAACAGAGAAATTCGAAATAGCTGTTAAGAGGAATTATTAGAGCAGCACCGGAGCATTATGAGCGTATCGAAATAAAATAGCGACAGTGGAAATAAGTGCATGTGACACTTGCTTTATGCTGTAGACAGTCGCAGTAACGCAGACTTCAGATGTACTCTTGAAGATGCTGTCCCGTATCCACGCAAGTTCTACATGTTTATTGCCTTATTCCGTTTTCCATTTTTCTTTACGATGACATAGATATTCATCCAACTGTTTCTGGTATATACTTTTTGTACATCCGGCATCTCTAGAATCTTTGTTCAAAGTCGTGTCTTCTTCGACTTTATATGGATTCTCCCTTGTCTCCATCCTTAACCTAGGTTCATTTTTAGAACTATAAGGAAGTGATCCGTTCCCTCTTCAGAGCACCTCATTACCATGGTATCTCTTACTAGTTTCCAGAATCTCCAATCCTCGACAACAATGTCGATTATACTGTGACCACTGTAGCAAGTGTATCATTTTATGTCCAAGCTAGGTGTTGAAGAGAAACACAGCCATCCATGTCTCCGAGTAAGATGATCCTTTCTTCATCTACATCTCTCCTGTCATCATCGTGTGGATCGCAGCTTTCTATACTGAACATTCTTCCGAATTCCTTTTCCATTCTATCCCATAGTAACTGTACTTCTACAAGTTACTACGCGTAATCCGTAGTATACTTGAAAAGATTCCGAAGAATTCTTAGTTCATCCCAATAACTTATAAGTAATAACTCACTTATTCTTGTTGATTTAACCGTAAATTCTGATTGAGATTAGTGCTGGGTCACCTCCAGCATTTCATAATACCCTTGATGCATTTATACATCCTAACTCGCCTGTATTTGCAGACAAAACGGTTTGATGAGAACAAGGAAGAAGAATAAGGAGGCTTGACAAACAAAAATGAATGCGGTTAATTATGGTTGCTGGAGTAGGCATCAATCATGTTTTTAATTTGAATTCTTGTAGAGCAGGAGAAGCATGATACAGAGTCATAGTACATCTTTGCAATATTCCCACACGAAAAAAATTATAGTTCGAACAGGAATAACTGGAAAATAAAATCAACGAAATTGGAATATATCTGGTAAGAGTATCTTGTGTTTCTCAAACAAACAACTATATCCGCGATTCATGAATTTTACATTTTGGAATGAGCCATTTGACTTTGTGAGATCCAAATGCTTTTTCAAATTTTTAATTCTTTAGTTAATAATAAGTACAAAGAAACCATTTAGGTTATAACGCGGCAAATTTTTGATCAGCCACTTTTCCAGTTTATTTGGATCAATCCCGTTCAAAATTCAGTTCTAGCACGGGACACGACACTCCAAGGGCATTTGTTAGGTTAATTATAAGAATTTGAGGGCTTATGCGTTTTGTTTGTATTTTCTGTTTGTGACCTTGCTTCGACTCTATTCAACGGGAGACATCAAGGGATTCCAGCAACAATAGGGACGCTTAGAGAACCACGAATAACTATCTGTTACTCCACCTAAGAACCGAGATTCCAATTGAATCTGGTTCCTGCCTGTCCGTTTGCTGTCTCCAACTACCCCAGGATCTGGTACGATTTCATTGGATGCCTCCAAGGTCAAGAACGACTCTGCAGGTCAACATTCCCTTGTCTTTGGGAATGACTTATTCGCTTAGGAGCGAAACCCTTGACAACGCCAGCAGTTCTTCTGAAGGAGGAATCGCCTTCACAGCCTCTTTTGGGACCCTCGACGTCAAGGCACTGGATGCGATATTCCAGACTTCTTAGATTTGTTGCTGTTTGTTGCTAACGCGGATGTACTTAGTCCAGAGAGTACGAGAGTCTCCTCATACCGGAAATTTTTAGGCATTTCCTTTTCTCTCAAGATTTTTCTCAATTAATTGCAGGCTCTCTTCACGAAGCCGTTTCTGCACGACAGCGACGTGGCGATAGCAGCGAAGGCCAGCCGAGCGGATCCACCAAACCAGCAGCGGCACAATGGAAGCACCCAATCAGCGCGAGCCACTGGAGGCCCGCCCAAAGGAGTCGGGACGACGCGCTCAAGTCTCTCCCTGCCACGTTCCCTTTCGTTCAGCAACTTCGTGCCGGAACAGAACGTACCGCGTTTTTCTCATGCGAATTATAACCTTGTCTTGTAAGCATTCAAAGTAGAGTCAGTTATTCGGAGTCTGAGGTGAAGTCATTTTTTTGCTCATATGCGTTGGAGTTGCGAGGAACTCCTCGTGTTCGGTGTATGGTAGTTGGAGGAGTTTCGATAGAGTTGTTTCCCGAACACGTGGAACCACTCGACGCTCCAAGGCTTCTGAGTCTATGCATCACTGTTTTCGAACCAGTGGAAAAATCAGGACTTAGTTTGTCCCCATGAGCCCTACATGTACTATCGCTGCCGTATAGTTTATCTTTTGTTCGCTTTGGTAACTTTGCATCATGTTTCACTGCTTTACCCCGCCATTCTTCTTGTACTCCGAATTTTTAGGCTCAGTGTGTTCGTCTAAGTGTCCTTTTTAGTTTGAAAAGTTTGCGATCTTATAACTGCTATTAGAAAAATTTAGCTTCTGAAATAACGGTAACTGAAGGGATTTGGTATCCCAGACTATCTTGTCCTAAATCGCTTATTCTTGGAGTTTCAGCTGAGCGATTGAGCCAGCCTAGGTTAATCGCTATAACAGTTAGGTTGCCTTGTTTTTACGATTTCCACTTTCTTGTTTTATTGGCCCTCCAATAAAGTGTAAATACTGAATCAAGGCGTGGGGCGTCCACCATTTGCTCTTGTCTATTGTAAAAATTTAGTTACCGACCACAAGTTTTGAATAAATGTGACCCTTTCATTACAGCACTCAACCCGCATTTATTATTTACAAGAAAGATATTTTGAGACCTTGTGTGTATCTCCTACAATGGCTAACCCATCCCGCCTACCACCACTCTAACGAGAGCTGAGCAGTGTCGGGCAAAAGTCTGGCCCATGTTCAGAATTCAGTTGAGTTTTGAGTATCCGGCTGGCGCCCGGGCTTCTGAAGCCCAACACTTAAGTGGAAATTTTGAGATTTGTTCTGTTTGTGAAAAAGGAACGTGAGTCAGAATTACTAATCTCGAAGAAATCTGTTGTTACAAAGTTCAAATCCAAGTTTTGAGGAAATATGAAATGTTTCAAACAAGTTCTGTTCTTGATACAACTTATTTTGATTTTTCACAGGGCTTCATATTCTTCGTTTAATTGTAACGTGAACTGTTGAACGAAGCTCTTATTCTTTACCGCTGACGAAAATTTTCCGATATTGTAACCGCTACAAGTAGACCTCCAACTTTTTCATTTTGATATATATTATATCTTTGTTCAATCGATCTATAAATTTGCTTCCGTTCTAATATTACTCGAATTCGAAATAGATTATGCTGCTCTGTCCCAAAGATTTTCTCGAAATCAATATCACTGATATTTGTGGCTATAGATCAAGGATAAATATCCTTGATTCATCAGTGAAATTTAGTCCGTGTATTGCAATTTATTTCCCCTTCACTATTTCTACTAACTTATGAAGAAATCTTTTAGAATACTCTTATGAATAAATCTTCCTTATTGGCCTAGACCTCATGTAGATATGCTATTTTTTCTTCTGATAGGTTCCTTATAGTAGTTAAACTATCAAACGAACTCACTGCCAAGTTCTATACTACCCTGAACATTAAATTTTTTATTTGAATTGTTATTTTCACAATCTTATATTTTATCGATCATCCCCTAGTCCTAATATCCTTCAAAGCTTTTTATGAAATATTAGAAATAATGATTGAAGTACAGTTGATATAATTGATTTATTGCTTCCACGATGATCCATCATAATCGGAAGAGGTATTCCTGGTTGCAATCGTGTATGCAACCTTGATGCTGCTAAATATCAATTTTCGTTGATTGAGGCACACATTTCCCATCCAAACAATACTAAAAATAAAAGAATGCGCTCTTCATTTTTGCACGAGGCACAGTGGTTCAAAATACAAAAAAGCTGGTCAAAAATTAGAATCTCGATATTTCACTCCGTAAGAGTACCCACATAAGGTTTTTGGGGTCGCTGATTTCGGAAATGAAATGAAAAATCCAAAATTCAAAATGGCGGACATTTTTCTAAAATTTACCATGCAGTCACTTGAAAATGAGTATTAGAGGGTTGTTGGGGTTGCTGATTTCGAAGATGAAGTCAAAAATCTGGAAATCAAAATAGATGTCCAAAAATGGTGGACATTTTTCTTAAATTTGCCACATTCAGTGAGTTTTTGGTTGAAAAAGTTTGTGCGACATGGGAAATTTTCGTAAAAGTAAGTACATAAGGAATAAATAATGAAATATGTATATTTCGCAAACATGTTTACGATGTGTGCGATGTATTGCAGGGGAAAAATGTATATTCTTTTGTACCCGATTTACAAGTTCACGAAGAGAATCCTTTCTTTTCCTGCGAGTTCCTATGTCGAGATTCGTTGTTTCTATTAAGGGAAAGTGTCTACTTTCAGAAACCATTTTCACTTGCTGCCCCGAGCTGTCCCATTTCAAGAAAAGTCATTTTTTAGACAAATTTCCGCCATTTTGGGTCCGCCATTTCGAATTTTGGATTTTTTACTTCATTTTCGAAATCAGTGACCCCAATAACTCCTTAATACTCATTTTCTAGTAAATGCATGGAAAATTCTAGGAAAATGTCTGCCATTCGGAATTTTGAATTTTTACTCCATTTTCGAAATCAGCGACCCCAAAACCCTCATTTTTGGCCAGCTTTTTGGGATTTTAAACCACTGAGCGAGGTAACTTCGAAATAAAAAATGCTGTTGTAAATTGCTAATCAGACGTTGTCTTACCAGATCTTCACCACATGAAGAGCCTTCTAAGGCTGGTCCCCTACATGACATAAAGGGGATCGGTTGAGCAATGCAGCACAGTTGAGTACAAACAGATTCATCATGCTGAAAAAAATGTTGAATGAAAATCGCAATCTATTCCACTTTATGAGAAAAATTAACAGCAGCACATTGTTCAATTTTTTACCAAAACTGTTGAAACAACAACCTAAAAAGATGAATTTTCGAAAAATAGTTCAACCTATATCTAAAACAGATTAATTTATATTTACAAGGAATTTCTTAACAAATCACTCCATTCGATTAGTTTAGGAACTCACATTAGATGCTTTAAATCTGAAGCCCAGTCTTCTTCTGCACTGTTCATCTAATGACATATATTGTCCTGGCAGGATCAATGGTACTGGTTTATCTTTAGGAGGAGCATTGAAAAGACATTCTGCATTTTCAGTCCTATAATATTTTGCAATATTCGAATTACTGAAAGAACGCAAAGAATCCAAAGACCCGAGATTGCGAGAAAATAAAGAATGTGTAAATAGAAGAAGAAAACACAAACCCACCTGAAGAAATCGTGCATATATTTTTGGCTGCAACTAGAGAATTGATACGTAGTTTTTCCTTCGTGTTTTGCGCCCATCAAGAAACCTTCATCCTTGAGGCATGAATCTAAAGGTCTTGGTTCCGAAGGATCATGTCCATCGTGTGGAGCACCTAATCTAGAAGAATAATTAAGATTGATTCTCAAAAAAATCTGGTAAACTCAAGAAATTCTAGAGAGAAATTTGGCATGGTCCAATTCATATTTGGGAATTAAACTTAAAATTGAATGATTAGTGTGAAACATACAAGTGAGCTAACTCATGGGCACCGGTAAGGACTCCTTGAAAAGCACCGTCGTCCTCAAATGAACCTACAGAAATGATCCTTTCTGCTGAATAACTGACAGTGCAACCTCCATTTAACAATGCGAGTCCTAGGAAAAGGTATTAGCTATAAAGGTATGACAAGCTATAATCTTCAAATTACAGATGACTTCTGTTTAGCTGAACCGCTACGCGACGTAAACATTCGTTTGGCTGAATTGGGGAAAATTTCCACCACTGTCCCCCTCCGCATGGGTGTTTCTAGAGCTGAATTCTAATTGGTTGCTACCGTCAGTTGCTTTCTTCTGGCGGTAGAGGGGGCCGTTCGAGTTCAGATAAACGAGCGTGGAAGCGTTCAGGTAAATGGAAGTTCAGCTAAACGAGAATTCAGCTGAACAGAAGTCTTCTGTATTTAAAATATTACAGACAGAACATATTTGATATTTATGAACTAAGAATCATTCGTACCTGCAACACCGGATTCCATTTCACCTGTAGCAGTATCGTAGTATTTTAGATCATATCTGAAACGGAAACCAAGTTTGGTATTCAAAAAATTGTACTGCTCTAAAAAGAAGAATAATTCTTAAGGGTTAATTTTTCTTACCCTGTCATAAGTAGAGCCATGTCGTAATCTTTTCTGAATGAAAATCGTTTTTCTTCATAGAAATATCTACCCGTTTCAATCAAAATATTATCAGCATCCATATATACCGTTTGCTGATCATATCTATTTCGCAAACACGAGGCGAAATATGGTAGTGCATCCTTTGGAAATAATTAATAATAATAAGAAGAATAGTATTATTATTTTTGAAGAAATCTTACTTTCAATTAGAGGAACGTGACTTATAAATACCTCGGCCAAAATAATTCCAGCAATATGTAGACGGATTTTTGGTTCACTCAAAGATCTGTATGTTAAATCAATTGCGTTCCATAAGGTTATAATGTAACTCAGAGCTTTTGCCATATTTCCTTCGAAAGTTCTAAGAATCATAATTTGTTGAGAAAAGATACCTTGAAATAAAATTTTCAACCAAAGAATATTCACACATTTTTTACTCACGAATATATTCTTTCGTCAACAATGAGCAAGATTTCTGGGTACGCCACTTCTGGGATGTTTTCTTTTGATTTTTTAGTAACCCCTGAACGGTCAAAATTTTGAACAAGAGAATTCCCTGATCTTCTGTCTGAAAATAGTGTAATTCAAAAAGTTTTAAAACATCTGTCATCCACTTAGACACCGATTGAATGTTTTCTTATCATGAACAAAATTGGAGATTTTTCTTTGAATGTACAGTGTACACTGTATACACTGTCCTCCTCCACTGCCTTGATCAGTTCTTACTACGCTTTACGCGAATCCGCACTGGTTTTGGAACTGATTTACCGACCCCCCCCCCCCCCCCCCCCCCCCCCCCCCCCCCCCCCCCCCCCCCACCCCCCCCC
>WSXT02136982.1:0-10567 GCA_011762715.2 Neuroterus valhalla
GAGCTAAGAAGATGAAAGTTTCTTTGGTATGTTAAAACATTAAATGGAACTATTTTCAATCATAAAATTTTAGGTCTGGGACTTTAGGCATATTTTTACTATATTTTTGATTGTTTTTTGGATCTTAGGGGTAGAAAACGGGGATGATCCGGAAGAGCTAAGAAGATGAAAGTTTCTTTGGTATGTTAAAACATTAAATGGAACTATTTTCAATCATAAAATTTTAGGTCTAGGACTTTGGGCATATTTTTACTATATTTTTTATTTTTTTGGATCGTAGGGGTAGAAAATGGCGGTGATCCGGAAGAGCTAGGAGGATGAAACTTTTTCTGGTGTCTCGAAACATCAAATAGAACTATTTTCAATCATAAAATTTTAGGTCTGGAAGTTAGCACATTTTTTATGATTTCTTCCTTCCTTAGGGGTTGATTTGGGGTGTGTTCCGGAAGTCCAAGAGAGTTGAAACTTTTCAGGAGTCTCGCGCAAAATTTTTTTTTCGAAATTCGTTTTCTATAAACGTTGAAAATGGAAACTTCAGCTAGGTCAATAATACTTACAGAAATCCGACTATATGTAAATACTGGACTAAGAAAAAACTCGATTTTCATTTGTTTCCTATAACTTCGTATAGAAAATTAGGTGAAAATCAAGTGTCATTCAACATTAACTCTAGGGTTACGAATTTATATGATTGATTTACTTTATGGATACTTTACTGAAAAAAATAATTTGAACGTGGAGAATTCGGTCTCTAAAAAAGTAAATTTTATCAAGGTAATACTTTGCCATGTCCATAATATAGCTTTTTGATTTCTTCTGAAGTAAATCATAAATTCCATCAAAATATAATAATTATTAGTACTTTCTTTCTCACATATGCTCTATAAGTTCTAGAATAAATTTGATGTTTCTTAACATTTATAGATGGGGTATTGACGTATCCTTATACTCTCATAAAATTTATATATTTCATATATTCAATAATAATCTCAAAACTATGCGGTTAACAAGGAATTTCCGTTTTGGTTCACTCGTCACTCGTAATTTAATTATAGACCTCAGGATTGTAAACAAATTTTTCGAAAAATACTCTTCAACTAACTCTCTAACTAAAAATACTCCTTACTATGTTCAGTAAAAGGAACAAATTTATGGTTTGAATTGTTAACAATGAAATAGACTAATTTTGCAGTTCCATTCCTAAATTCACGATTTTTTATAGAAACTGTTTATATACATCGTGTGTTGAAGTATATTTTGTATGCAAAATTAATTTTAATACACAAATCAACTTTTTAATATTCATGTCATGGCGGGCTCGCACACTGCTTTGTTTGCTCTACGAGATACGTACAAATTGTGACCCTGTTAATGGTTCGTGTGAACTGTTAGGCTTTATTAATTTCAAATAAATAAATTAACAAGCACATTTTTACTAATTCATATCATTTACGGTTGCTCTTATCAAACATTCATAATACAAGACAGTTAAAATTTTAAGTGCTTTCTGCTTTGAAGGAGTTTGAATCCCAAGCCAGATAAACTTGAAAATAAGATTAACAGGGTGGCGACTTGACCGGGAAACCGGGAATTTAATTAAAAACGGGAATTTACACTTGACTCAACCTAGACTATCCGAAATTCTACCAATAAAAAGAAAACGAAAAATGACCGCTTTCTTTTTAATAATCAAAGAGAGATATTATCATTTGATTTGAAGAATGAAACATTCCATTCTGATTCTTAAAATATTCAAATATATCTATACGTCATGAGAGGAAGATTTTTTCTTTTTTCTGTTTTGAGAAATACGTTCTGCAACTTTGTTGATCTGTGAGATTTTTGTAGCTGACACAAATTTGATAATTGGATTAATGGTAGCCCAAACCTACAGAAAGAATAATTATCTTCATTTTTTTTCAAAAAAATGTTTTTATCACGTTTTATTTTATTTGGAACAGGGAATTTTTCACATGCAACGGGAACTTTTCAAACTTATTATAATTCGGATTTAGAAGGGAGGAATCCTGAAAAATCGTTCCTCCAATTCAAAATTTTAAAGTCCCCTCTTTTTAAATTCAAATAAAAGAAGTACCTTGAGGTGTGCTAGAAAACTTGCTATTGTTCATTGCAAATTTATCCTTTTTTAGTTAAACAATCAACTACTTGTTTTGAATTTAAACTTGTTTGTTGAAAATAAATCCACCTTTTTTTAGTGAAAATTCAAGTATTTGGTTGAAAATTGACATTTTGCCAATTTTGTAGAGAATCATTTTTATGTTTAAAAACTCATATTTTTTTCTTAAAATATATCCATTCCCGTTAAAGATTCATCATTATACCTGACAGTTCATCAGTTTGGTAGAAAATCAATTTCTTCAACTGAAAATTTAGCTGTTCCATTTTTAGTGGAAAATTGATCCTTTCGAGTTCAAAATTAGACAATCCGGCGACAATTTTTCTTTTTGAATTGGAAATTTAATTATTTCGTTGAAACTTCACATATTTTGTTGAAAAATCGATTTTTTGGTATAAAATGATCTTTTTCTTCGAAAGCTAATACTCTTCTTCAAAAATTCTCCTCTATATAAGGTCAATAATTCAAGTTATAAAGTGAAACAATCTTCATTTCAGTCGAACATTCATCTAGTTGATAATCCTAATGTTTGGTTTAAAATTGATTTTTTGAGCCAAAAGTCACTCTTCCATATTTGATTGGATCTTTTTCTTTTTCTAGTTTGAATTTCAACCATTTTGTTGAAAAATTGTACTTTTTGGTTGAAGAATAATTTTTTGGTTGAAAAATAATTTTTTGTCAAAAATTGAACTATTTTGGTTACATGTTCATCATTTCAGTTAAAAAATCGTCTTTATGGTTAAAAATTCAACTACTTCAGGTAAACATTTACAATTTCATTTGATTCTTCATCATTTTGTGTAAAAATGTATGTAATAATTTGTTTGAAAGTTATTTTTTTGTTGTTGACAGTTCATTTTTTTAAAAGTTAGTTTAACTTACTCCAATTAAGAATTCCATAGTCTTAGTTATAAATTCAATTTTTTGTTAAACATTCATTTTTCCATTTTAAAATTTGAGTATCCAAATTTTTGTTGACAATGAATCTTTTCTGGTAAAAGTTAATTTATGTGTTTGAAAACTCAACTCCTTCAGTTGAAGATTCTTTGTTTTAGTAGAAGACTCTTATGCTTGGTTTGAAATTATTTGAAACTGGTTTGAAATTGGTTTGAAATTGGTTTGTTAAACTAAAAACGTTACTGTTCCATTTTTGGATAAAAATGATTATTTTTTGAGTTTGAAATTCGACTATATTGTTGACAAATTGTATTTGTTCTTAGAAAATTATTCGTTCTATTTGAAAATTAATCTTCTTGTTGGAATATTCACCTTCATGGTTGAATATTGAAGTGCTCCAGTTAAATATTTATCTTTTCAGTCAATAATTTCGTCTTCTTGGTTTTTTTGTTATCGTAAATTTATTGTTTTCAATTGTAAGTTTAACTGTTCCTATTTTTGTAAAAAATTCGATTTTTTGTTGGAAAAATAAAAAATTCTTTTTAAAAAGTGGTTAATTTTGCAATGTTTGATCGGTTGTCTTAAATGATGATTAGAATGAACGACATCAATCAAAATAAATTTTTGTGTTTCGCGAGAAATATAAATATGTTACTTCTAGTTGACTGGAAAATTGAAAAACTTGACCGCGAAGAACCGGGAAATGACCGGGAAATTGAAATCGTCCGTCAAATCGCCACCGTGATTAAGAATCTGTTGAAGTTCTGAACGAGGAAATTATGATTGAGTAATAAAAATTGTTTGACCTTAAGCAATTGAACTTCTAATAGATTATATTAATGGTTTAGTTAAAAGTTGGAGTCACAAGTATAAGCTATGAGTACTAAAATAGGAATTATTGTTGAATGTTAAGCTTGAAGAAATGTATAGTTTCAATTCTTCAATTGTGCAGAACATTTATGCAGTCCTTGGAATTAAGATTTCACATCATACAATTTTATTCATTCAATATTTTTCAAGAATTTGAGATACATGTTGCACAATGAGTTTCCTCAATAATTGTTTCTCTGAAAATGCTGCATTTTCATTTGCAAGTTTATTTATCAAAAGAAAAAGACAAAATGTCAAAGCAAAGTTTGAAACTAAAGTTTGAAAGCGCCTCACTTCTACAAAATATCGTATTCAAATATTTTTAGTTTCACGGACGTAATTTCCTAAGAGACTCCCCTTTCATCAAAGAAATTCTTTTGTTTCAAAGTTAACTTGACCAATATACTGAATTCGCAAGTCTTTTGATGTAGAAGATTCGGTCACTTAAAGTTGTTCTTCAGGTACACTTCACTTCAAAATTAGGAAATTTTATAAATAAATTTAAATATTAAAGAGAGTGAACTGAAAAATTGCTTGCATAACAAATACTGTATAATTTCTAAATAAATAAATTTTAATAAAAACAAAGCAAATATTACACGAGATTTGCTGCTTTTACCTTCAACGCATTCCATAATACATGATTAAAAATCTACACCTACTAATAATGGGTATATTTTTATCGATTTTATAAATCCTCATGAAGGTTTGATGAATTAGAGATTACTGTATGTGCAGTACATTCTTACGGATGTTCTAGAATCTAATAGATGAAATAGATAAATAGATAAACGTAAAATTATAGTTAGTTTTTCTCTATGGAAATAAAATAATTTCCTTAGATATATCCAATTAGAACATAATCAATAAAATAATAAAGGATCGTTTACAAAATAATATGAGCTATCGCTAATGTTAATATCGACCTGTTTTAGAAACTGAACGCGAAATATGCACGCAAGTGCATATTTCTGCGCGCTTTATGGCTACGGCACTGTTCAACTCTGCTGCGCTCACATTGTCTCTCTTCCTGACCCTTGGGCCCTTTGATTCCTGACCAAAACTCTCAGGAAGATATATGTACCACGGACAATTATACTAAGGTCTCAGTGTACGCAAATAACTACGTTTGAATGAAAAACTATGACCACAGATGTTTTTGTATTAAGTACGCTTGAGTTCATTTTCTAAAATCATTTACAATAATTCATTGGCCTTTATTGCTGATTCAAAAAATCTAGTAAAAAGTAGAGTGATTTTGAGCTTATGACTGTACGCTAAGGTGGTCCCAAAATCGCGAAGTGTGAAAAATGCAATGTGCACTTGGAAATTCTTGTTCCTATAAAAAAAAATCCTGAGGAAATTTAATCCAATCAGATGAAATCTTGCACATACTCATCTAGGTCAAACATTAATTTCTGAATATCGAACAAAAAACGTAAATAAGATGCAAAGCCTGCATAAGTATTTACTTATATATAAAAATGAATGCGGTATGATTTTTTTTTCTATTTCAACATACATAAGAAAGGATTAGGTAAACATGAAGACAATTTATATGGTTCCTATGAATTCGTATGGAAAATATCAATTGCTCACTACCCTGCAAGATTTTGCTCCTGGACTATAAATAGTTATTTCTGGAGTAATTTTTCGCGCTGAAATCGAATTCGGTGTCAGAATTTTATTGCTCTATAACGCCAGGGTTTTGAGGTATCCTAACCGAAACGTGCAAAAAACACTGCTGCTTTTTGACATATTTGAGGTTATTGAGCATTGTGATTTTTTTTCCGAAGAAACTATTTTCAGCATCTTAAAGTAAAAGTCTTCCCCTTCCGAATGCCGTTGAGTTTGCTCAAATATCTTCTTTTTTGCCGAAATATCGCTTTCGAAACTTTATTCCAAAATGCATTAGGATCACGCGGGCCTCGAACAGTCGATTGATTTTTTCATTAGAAAGCACTAAAAAATTTTGAAAATTTCACCTTGAATTCTGAAAGAGCAGATCTTTTTATATGAAAAAGCATAAAACTGTTGTTGATTTTGAAACATCTTTAGTGTTTCCTAATGAAAACTTACTCTCTTAGTTTGAACCAGTGAAATTTTACTGTTTCCAGTGTCATTTAACTGTTTGAAACAGCTAGATTTGGTTAGTGGAAAGCATTCCACTGGTTCGACCAGTAAAAAGAGACGTCACTGATATGACCAGTGGTTTATCTACTGGATTGGATCAGTGACGTCAAAATTGTTCATGAAAATGTTTGAGTTTCATTTTGTTATCAGGAACTCAAGAAGATGTGTAAACAAAGATAAAAAAATAAGATTTTTAGTCACTACTAAAAACAGAAAGATTGGAAAAGTCAAATAAAATGTCCAACAGAACTTACACATCATAAAAAAAAAACCATGAAGATCGTGCTGGTTCTTTGCGTTTATCTCAGTTAAAATGAAAAATTCAGAAGAAAAATTTGAAATAAAGTTCAAGATCTCATAAAAATACACATTTTTTGTTGCAAGAATTATCTTATAGGAATGATGGTTCTCCAGAAAATCAGTGGTAAATTGATTTTCATCCAAAACCATGAAAATCATGCTTCTTTGGGTTTATCTAAGCTAATATGTCAAATTCGGAAAAAGTTTTATCAATAAAAGTTGTAGATTTTATCGAAACACATATTTTGTTGGAAGCATATTTTTATAGGAATGACAGTTTCCTAGAGAATTAGTGGAAAATCGATTTTCATGTTATAAAAAATGCTTTACATAGACAACAGAGTACGCTAAGTCAAAAAAGAGTGAGTGGTTACATCTCGAACCTCTTTTCCAAAGTTCAGGTCACAAAAGAGTGATTGGTCACATATTAAACCCCCTTTTCCCAAGTTCGAGTAAAAAAAGAGTGATTGGTCACATCTTGAACCCCTTTTTCCCAAGTTCAAGTAACAAAAGAGTGATTGTTCACATCTCGAACCTCTTCCCACAAGTTCAATTCACGAAAGAGTGATTGATTACATCTTGAACCCCTTTTCCCAAGTTCCAGTAACAAAAGATTGATTGGTCACATCTTGAACCCCTTTTCTCCAAGTTCAAATACCAAAAGAGTGATTTGTCACGTATGAAACTCCTTTTTCCCAAGTTCAAGTAAAAAAATAGGGATCGTTCACATCTCGAACCTCTTTCCACAAGTTCAAGTAAAAAAAGAGTGGTTAGTCACATCTTGAACCCCCTTTCCCAAGTTAAGGTCACAAAAGAGCTATTGGTCACATCTTGAACCCCTTTTACCAAGTTCAAGTAACAAAAAAGGGATCGGTCACATCTCGAACCTCTTTCCACAAGTTCAAGTCACAAAAGAGTGATTGGTCACATCTTGAACCCACTTTTCCCAATTTAAGGTCACAAAAGAGTAATTGGTCACATCTTGAACCCTTTTTCTCAAGTTCAAGTAATAAAAGAGTAATTGGTCACATCTTGAACCCCTTTTCCCCAAGTAAAGGTCACAAAAAAATAATTGGTTACGTCTTGAACCCTTTTTACCCAAGTTCAAGTCACAAAAGAGTGATCGGTCACATATGAAACTTCTTTTTCTCAAGTTAAAGTCAAAAAAGAGGGGTTGGTCACATCTCGAATCTCTTTCCTCAAGTTCATGTCACAAGAGAGTGATTGGTCATATCTTGAACCTCTTTTCACGAGTTCTATCCAAGAAAACACATTTAAATGGCTAAGGATAAGATATTGGGAAAGGAAGGTTCGAGATGTGAACACACTTATTCGAAAATTGAACCTCCAAAAAAACACTTTATTGAAACATATATAAACAGAAGTAGCTGGAAATCGAAGTAACTCTAATTTTCTCGGAAACTATAACTCATAGAAAAAGTTTTGGAACAAAAAATATACATTTTAATATTATCTACAACTTTTGTCTAGAAGATTTTTTGAAGTTTTGCACATCAGCTGAGATGAACGCACAAAAACCATGATTTGTACGGTTTTTCGATGATTTCACTATGAAAATCAAAATTTTGACAATTTGCACAAATAAAAAAAAAACTCGCTGGTTACCTAGTGAAAAATAGGACCGGATTGAAACAGTGGGAATTTCACTGGTTCAAATTTCAAGATGCAGTGTATAGTATTTCTAGAAAAAGAATCGCGATGCTACATACCTTCAAATATGTGAATAACAGATTTTTTTTGCACATTTTGGTTAGGATACCTCAAAAATCTAACGTAATAAAGCAATCCACAGTCTAGAAGCAAAAAAATGTTCAAAATCTTGCAGGATAGCATTATTAAGGAAATAATAAATGATCCATGTCAAATTTTTCTAAACTTTTGTTCTATAAAATTACACAATCTCATTAAATTCATCATGAAAAAATACTTATTATATATGCTCCTGTTGTCACAAGCACTTTTGAAAACTTAATTTAAATTGGTTCTCCTTTTCTAAATACCTCAGAAGGTGCCAGCCCTTGAATCCTGATACTCCCAATTCCGAAATTCCGCCAAATTTGTTCCACCTTCTCACATGTCCTTCCAAGGATAACGAAACTCCCTCATGGGAACCAGCGCCTGAGAACCTTTCTATTTCAAAACGAAGAGCACCAATGTGTGACCGAGAGGGGTAGCCTCGTTGGTTCATTAGCATTTTTTGTTCTTTTAAAGGAAGAGTAATCAAGGGGGACATGGCAAAGTCATCCACACATGTGTAATTAGTGAAAGGGTAGATTGTGTGACTAAGGTAGGTGGATAGAATGAGCGAGAGAGAGAAAGAGCGTGATAAATGGAGTGAGAGAGAGAGAGAGAGTTCTTGGAGGTACAATAACCATTAAGAAAATCGATACCTATTTGATCACCCTATAATCATAGTCCTCTGCTCTATTGCCCCCCAGGTTCTACAAACCAGCAGGATGTTCTCGTACGGCACGGTGACCTAGCAACGCCCGATAGCGACCCCAGAGTCGAGAGCCATCAGCGATCAACAACCCCGATCGCTCAGCCCCTTTCAGCAGCGCCAGTAGTGGAACGATGAAGAGGATTTGAAAAACAAATTTTGCCACCATGAAGGATCACGGGAATGATAACTCCTCGACGGAGATGCCCGTCCGGGCACTAAAGTCCCTCCTGAAGAAGCCAGGCCAGTCGAAGGGAAAAGGCCACAAGAATCGAGTGGTGATAAATGAGAAGCTGAACGAGTTTTTCGCTGCTGATTATATAATTCTGATAAAGGAGGAATGCTGCACTGATTATGAAGAGGAGTGCGACTGCTGCTGTCAGGAGCATGAGATGATAAGACTTGGCAATTGCAAAGAGTGTCGAGCCGAGTTGAATCTTCACTTTGGTGGTGACGGGAGATTTGGAGACGGCTGTGAGGATGATGTGCAGGTTCAAAGGGAACAAGTGTTTGGGAGTGAGGAGTCGCTTGGGGAGGAAGAGGAGGAGGATGAGGATGAGGTGGATGATGTGGATGATGAGATGGATGATGAGGTGGAGGATGAGGAAGAGCCGGCTGTGATCGGAGAAGTGGCCTTGGAGGAGAAGAGAAATCTCGTCGCACCCCAGCGAAGTCAACACCAGCAGCGGGAGACACTGAGCCCACCCGAGGGTTACAAGGACCTGTGCGTGGAAAACGAGCTGGGGAAGGATGAAGAACACCAACTTGAGAACGTGTGTGCGGAGTGCAACTATTACCACCAAAGGGCAGCAGCAGGTGAGTCACGAGGCTCCTATTTCAAGTCCCTGTTTCTATCCGTTTTACTTTACTTCACTTTGCTCACCCGACCCGTCCCGTCCCGTTTTGTCTGGCTCCGTCTGTCTGGCTCGACTTCCCTGTTGGTCAAGGACCCTGCGAGCAACATTGAAGCTTTGTGAGGTTCTCTTCACTCTCTTCTTCAGTCTTTATTCTTCGGTCGAAGTTGGAGGTTGTCGGCCTCTGTTTCTGTTCCAAGTGGTTCCGACTTTCACCTCGGATATTTTTATTTACCTTCGATGAAGGGATCAAGCTTATTTTTCATATTGAAAAGCTCATTACCTGAGTATTTATTTGTCAATGCAGTTTTACATTATAAAATGTTCAAAAATATTATTTTCTCTAATAATCTTGAGAAAATTATACAAATTTCAATTTTATATTGAATTTGAATTGATAATACAACTTTTCGTTTGAAAAACCTCGTTTATACTTTCAATTTTGAAACGATTTTATTAAAAATTATATCTAACGAGCTAACCTTCAGGTCACCTAATTTTTGTTTTGGTCGATACTCTCCTCAGTGATAGACACCTACTAGAGATTTTCGGAGAACAAGCAAGAAGGCGCAATTTTCAGCCATTTTCGAGAAACATGCGTTTAAGGCCATGTTAAACATGGGTCACGTGACCCAAATTATCGATTTTTTTGCAACAACTCACGTCCGCAGCGAAATAGATATCGAGTTGATTTTTTGGGGAAAGCCTTAGAATATAATAAACTACGTTTGTATACAACATTTGGCTAAAAATGTTGAAAAAAAATTCGCAAAAAAATTTTTTTTTTTGAAAATTTTGAACAAAACGTTGTATACAACGTAGTTTATTGTTTTCTGAAGCTTTTCTCAAAATATCAACTCGATATCTATTTCGGTGTAGACGTGAGCTGTTGCAAAAAAAAGATGTCGGTAAGGT
>WSXT02136993.1:0-10567 GCA_011762715.2 Neuroterus valhalla
GTATGTATGTATGTATGTATGTATGTATGTATGTATGTATGTATGTATGTATGCATGCATGCATGTATGCATGTATGTATGTATGTATGTATATATGTTTGGATAAAAATAAAAAAAGTTGGAGCATTTTGGAAATTGTTGGGACCGTTTTTTTCAAGACTCAAAAATCTTAGGTGTGGCTTTCTGTAGTAAGAAATAAGTGGGTCATTTTTTCCTTATAATTCTTTTTCATGAAAATAAAATTGTCAGAGTAATAGCATTTTCAAAATACAAAAATATAAACAGAAATGAGAATTTGTAGCCAAACAACGCTAGATATGGAAAAAAAGTTTGAAAGATAAAAAGTTTCATTTTGGAAGCCCTACAATATGATACTAACAACTTTTTGAACTTTCTCAGAAAATCATAAATTCAAATTTTGGTCGCACAAGAAAACATGAAAAATAGGAAATTCCATTTTTCGGTCTAACTATGCAAGGTATGGGAAAATATACATGTGCAAAACTGATTTGTAGAATCAGGAAATTCGAAATTGGGGAAAAATAAACCAACATCAAATTTCTTTTCAACTTCCAAAACTCGGGTTAAAATCTGCAACTCTTGGAAATTTAATAAAAAACCAAGAATCCAAAGACTAAATTTGGATGAGCATCTTCGAATATTCCTATTATTAAAAAAACGATAAGAAAAAGAGGAAAGATAAAAGAGAAAGTAACCTCAAAATCCCCTCCCTGCTCTTTTTTCTATCTTTTGTCTTTTTTTTCAAAAAAAAAAAAAAAACAAATTTAAAATATTCGAAACATCTACGAACGTTTCCGTGTTTACCCAACACCCTTATCAAGGAAAAAAATCTCATAGCAGGTCGGAACCCAAGAGAAACCCAGGCTGCACTCTATTTGGAGGTTGCCCTCTCTTTTATCTTTCCTCTTTTTTTCTTCAAGTTTTTTTAATTAATTTTTATTGTCCAAATTAGGTTTTTGGATTCTCGGTTTTTTATTAGATTGCCAGGAGTTGCAGATTTGAAACTGATTTTTCTAAAAACCGTTTCTACATGTCAGCAAACTAAACTATTGCTTTATTAATATAATTTTTTAATTCGCGAGGTGGCCTTCATCATTCGATTTTATTTGATATTCAATAAAGTACCCCATTTCAAATAGGGAAGCCAATTCAAAATGGGAGAGGATTTTTTCCTCGGTTAATATCACATTTTTAAAAAGAATAGAATAATTCTCTGCTATTATTTGGAATTGGATTATGATTACAAGTCTTTTCCCAGTGTAAATTATTTATCTGTAAAATTATTTCATATTAGTTACGAATTGTTTGAAAATTATAAAGAAGTACATTTCAGGAATTAAGGTATGATTTTAGAACAACTTCTCAATTTTAAGGTAAGTTTTTAGCATTCAAATTTGATGTGTGTTGAATTTGAATTTGAATTTGAATTTGAACTCATGTTTATATCGGTCTCCTACATACGCGTTTATTTTAATAATATTTTATGAAATGTGTGTGCCTAATATTTTTTTGGGTGTGAAAGTGACCAAAAAATATTAAACTACAACCATGAAGACTAACTTTTGCACCAAAAAGGACCAATTTTCAACCAAAAATAGAACAGTTGCATTTTTAGTTTGAACAATTATTGTTTCTCGTCGAAAATCAAGAATTTTCGGCGAGATTGACTCAACATAACTTCAAGTGGTCTAAGCCTACATGTTTTTTTAACAATATTACTGTTTACTGAAAAATATTCGATTCCGGCGAGAATTCCTGTAGATACTCTGAAATTTTTTGAATTTGCAAATTTTCTAAAAGACCGAACTTTTTTGAAATATCTGATTTCGGCCAAAAACTCTTTAAATAACCTACAATTGTTCGAATTCATTAATTTACTTAGATTCATTTCTAATTTTCAAATGTTTGGATTTGTAAATTTTTCATGAGACTCAACTGCTTTTCTTGAAAATCATCCAATTTCAGTGAGGAATCCTTCAGATAACCGAAAATTGTTCGATTTTGTTGGTTTTCTAAAAGATTTGATTCTTTCTGTAAAAAAATATCCAGTTCCAGCGAGTTTCCTGGAATGATCTAAAATTTTCCCAATTTGTAAATTTTTCAAAAGACCTGGCTGTTCTCGTTAATTCCAGGAAGAATGTTAACTTTTTACAAAGTAGTTCAACTTGAAACGAAGTGATTGAATTTCCAACGAAAAATATGAGTTCTAGAAAGGAAGTATAGTGGTTGATATTTTATGCCACCAAATTTATGCCACGTTCGAAAAACCAGTTCCCGCCTGATCACTTTAGTTAAGCAGCTTTGGGCGCGGTTAGTACTTGGATGGGTATCCGTTCGAGAATACTGCGTGCTGTTGGAATGTTGGCGGGTATACTCTAAAAATCGAATAATTATCCCTACGCCTCTCTTAGATAAAAAAAATTTCAGAGTTATAGCATTTTCAAAATTCAGAAATTTAAACAGAAATGAAAATTTTCAGCCGAATAAGGCATAATATAAAAGAAAAGTCAAGAGAAGAAAAACTTCTCTTTTCGGAAACCCTACAAGGTTGTCGAAATAACTTTTTCAATCCTCCTGAAAAATGGAAAATTTAACTTTCGATTCTACAAAAACTCATGAAGAATCAAAAAAATTTTATTTTTCGGTTAAACTATGCTACTGATACAAAGAAATATAATGAGACAAACATTGTGCACCCACAAATATCTAAGGATTTTTCATAAATTGATCTTCAACAGAACGCGTAGTTATTGTTTCATTCATAAAAAACCACACACGCAATGGGCAAAAGTTGTTCACTTAGAAAAATGGCCACAAACGATTAATTAATTTTGATAGAATACGTAAGTTTGATTTCAATCGCGAAAAAACTTCAGAAATGAAAAAATCCATATTCTTAAAAGAGTACAAAAGGTACAAAAGAAAATTGATTGACAAAACTTGTTTCAACGAAAAATATGTTTAAATTTGTCATTGATCTTTTTTTAATGGAATCGGTAGTTTTTGTTTCAATCATAGCTATAAAAAATGTACAGACGAAAGTTCTTCACCCAAAAATGAGCTACAAATTTGTTAGTAATAGTTTTTTTATAGACACAGCGGGGAGATTTTTTTTACGAAGGAGGCATAAAATCCTCAAAGAAAATAAAAATCAATAATGACTCAAAATAACAACATAAAGTGACTTAAAACCCATAAGGTTCTGCGTCCAATTTTGACTGCAATTTGATTCTCATTTGTCCTATATATTGTGAAATAATAGGAAACAATTGAAATTAACTGATTACAACAATTCTAGATAGAACTCTAAAGATGAAACAATTTTTCTTGTTGACACTAGGTAGTTTCCTCGTGGTTATTCCAGTAAAGGTGTTCTTTTCTGAAAAATCTATTTGCTGAATTATCTAAATGCATTTGATTATTTTCAAGCGAGAGTAAATGTTATTCAAATGATTAAAAAGGTACAAATTTCAATTTCGCGCCTAAATTTTTTCAATTTGCAGTACCACTCTTGTCGGAAGGATGATTTTAATTTTCATTGTGGCAACATATGCGTTCAATTGAAGTAATGTGCATTTTATTTGACATTTGAAGTGGTATTACTGATGTTGAGTTAAAAATCGATCAAGTGATCATTCACAGCACTATAAAAAAAGACAGTAAATTATTGTAAAAAACCAGCACATGACAACGACCGTCGCAACATAATCGCATTAGCATCATACGTCACAATAATGTGAGCACGGCAGCGTGTGTCGTGCTCGTCAGTAATTCGTTTGTAGAGGAAAAACGATATGCTCGACGTACTTTAATCCATTATAAGCTAAGCAACTCTCTTTTTGAATTAATAATGAACAGAGGCGCGTTTTGAGCGACACACTCCACGTCTACTGTAACATAAAAGTGTTCTCGTCTTCGTCGAAGAAAAACTAACTAATCTAAGACAAAATCAGACATTAATTTATTATAGAAGCACCCGACTTTCTGTTTTCAACCAAAGTATATTAGGCACAAACATTACTTGTATTAACTAGATTATACTAGATTGATTGCTTGGCCTGTCTTCAATGTTGCAAATAGTCTGGTTGAATATTAATTAAGAAAGAAAGAAATTGTTACACATACGCATTAGGATTGTCCAAAAATTTTTTTTTCGAATTTTCAATAAAAACGCCCGGAAATTTCTCCAAATTCACAAAAAAATTAATGCATTTTCGAAGCTTTGCTATTTTTGGGAGGGTATATACTCTGAGCGAAGCAAGCTAACTGCGAAAAACGGGAACACACCGTTCGCGTCACGTTCAATGCGACTGAAAATGTCTATAACATGGCAGCAACACAGCTATATCTCTTTTTCTCTCTCGTCCCCTCTTCCCCTCTCTTTCCCCCACCCTCCCGTTCTGCTGTAGTATATGTATAACGAGTGGAGTATGCATCACACATTTGATACTTGCCGTAAGCTGATTGATGCAGATGAATAAATGTTCATAGTATATTTGTAATGCGATTTCATGAAGTGATGGGAGTTCTTTCCAATTACTATATTACAATAAATTGTATATTTTATATAATATTGACTAGAGATTAATTCATGTCTACATATTACACTTGTGAGGGGATAGCTGTTCTCTTCCAATCGATGAATGAAATATCAATCAAATTTATGTTTTTCTTTTAACCCAAAAGAGCAAGGCTTCTGTCGGCGGTCCCGCGACCGCTCTCCCTTAAAAATTTTTTTTTTTTCAATAATGTTTAGAGGTGACGCAAGCCCCATGAAGTTTAACACGTATTTCCCATAAGAAAAAAGACGTTTTTGTAAATTTGATTCAGAATTCTCAACATTAGGTGAATCGAGTTCAAAATTCACTACTTCTCTTCACAATTAGTCACAGAATGCGAATAAAATATTTCTTCTAAAATATCACCCCCATAAGTCTGTTTCCCAATAAACCCCATGAGTGGAAAAATTAGTTTTTCGAGTTTTTGGCGCTAATTATGATTTTTTGCGGTTTTTTTAACAAAAAATATACCAAATACATGAAATACTACATTATACTGATAATACAATGTTTATCCAAATTGTTTAAACAATTTATTATTGTTTTTAGCAACGTTCTGTTAGAAAAGGCTTAGAAAGGCAAGATTTTTTCTGAATTTTTCAACTTATTTTCACTGGTTCAGTTGAAGCGAGGTAAAAATAAATCAAAGGTAACAAAAAATAATTGTTTAAACAATTTGTTAATAATTATACCAATATTCTCTCAGAATAATCCTACAAAGTTGCGGCTTTTTCTGAAATTTTCAACTTTTTGTCCACTTTTCACTTGAGGTAAGTAATTATTTTATTTTATTCAAAAAAATAATTGTTTAAACAATTTATTGTCATTGCTAATAATATTTTCTTTACTTGATGATAGAAACTTGCTGCTGGTTCTGAAATTTTTTTATTTTGGTCCACTTTTCACTTGAAGTGAGTAAATATTTGATTTAATTTAACAAAAACAATTGTTTGAACAAATGATTATTGTTTATGGCTTCCTTCTTTTAGATTAGTGCTAAAAAGTTGTGTTTCTTTCTAAACTCCTAAGCTGTTTGTCCACTCTCTACTTAGTGAGGTAATAATAATTGCGAGTTAACAAACATGCTTATTTAAACAATTTATTATTGTTTACAACCATTTTATCTTAGATAAGGGCTAAGAAGTTGTGGTTTTTTCTGATATGTTTAACTTTGCTCTGAATGGAATTTGAATGAAATTCAATCAGATTGATTTGTATGTTGGTTAAATTAGATTGATTTTTATTTCAAATGAAAATATTTTTTTCGAAATATCAACCATTATATTTTTGATTAAAAACTTATATTTTTATTTCGAAAATTCAAACGTTTAGTGGAAAGTTGAACTACTCTCTTAAAAATTCAATTCTTGCATTGAAGATCCATAATTTTAGTAGGAAATCACAAATTCATATTTCACTGAATGAATTCAGCTTTTTTGTTTTAATTAATCTTTTTTAGCATTGGGAAATGAACAAAATAATTTACCTAAAACAATACAATACTATTTAAAATATGATTCTCTCTAATGTTAATTTATTATTTGTTCAAAACTAAAAAGGTAAATCAAAGTTGAAGAGCAGCTAGCCATAAACAATAATAATTTGGTTTAAACAACTATTTTTGTTAAATTAAATTAAATGATAACTCACTTCAAGTGAAAAGTGGGCAAGAAGTTATAAATTTCAGAAAAAACCGCAAGTTTCTATCATTAAGCAAAGAGCAATCTAATTCAATCAACAAATCAATCAACAATAATCATTTGTTTACCAATTATGTTTGTTAAATTTAAATGAATATAGTCACTGCAAGCGAAAAGTGGGCCAAAAGTTTAAATTTCAGAAAAAACGCAAGTTTCTATCATTAGGAAAAGAAAATATTATTAACAATGATACTTAATTGTTTACACAATTACTTTTTAACATAAGTTAATTATCACTTGAATCCAATTGAAAAAGGATTAAGAATTTAAAATTTCAGGAAAAATACCGCAACTATGTAGTATTATTCTAGAAGAAGATAGCTGTAAACATTCACAATTCGTCTAAACAATTATTTTTGCTCAATTAAATAATCACTTACTTAAACTGAAAAGTGGATAAAAAGTTGAAAATTTCAGAAAAAGCCGCAAGTTTACATCATTAAGCAAAGAAAATATTATTTGCAATGATGATCGATTGTTTAAACAATTCTTTTGGTCAACTTTTATTTTATTATTACCTCGCTTTAACTGGAACGTTGAAAATAAGTTGAAAAAATTCAGAAAAAACCTTGACTTTCTAACCCTTTTCTAAGCGAAAGTTGTCAGAAACAATAATAAATTGTTTAAACATTTCAAATTCACATCTAATTATCAGTATAAAGTAGTATTTCATTTCATGTTTTTTGGGACCCTATAAAATAGACTTATGGGGGTGATATTTGAAAAGTAATATTTTATTCGCATTCTGTGACTAATTGTGAAGAGAAATGGTGGATTTCGAACGAATTACGTGTTAAATTTTATGGGACTCGCACCACCTCCAAATAATATTTGAAAAATGATACATTTATTTTTTTGTGGGTTCAAATTAAATTTCTAAGCGTTTTTCATGAAAATACGAAAAAAAAAATTTCCAATGCATCTTTGGACCACCCTAATGCGTATATACGGTACCCATTAAATTCTAGGAATTCCGGATTCATTGTTGTCGTAGATTTTGAAAAATATCTCAACATGATTATATGATAATAAACAACAGTTCATCAACCGGAAACTTTATTCACTAAAAAGTGAAGAGGATTTAAAAAAAGAAGGTCCAAGGGGTTCATTCTCGTTCGTTAGCACGTTTAAGAGTGAGGCCCTGACAGGACAGGTGTTCGGTCCTTAAAGTGTGAACGGGCCTTTCGGACGCGTTCCTATTAACGTGTTTAGCCACAAGGCCTACCTTTCAAAAATGCCCAGATTTACTTCTTCAGTTTAGATTTTCAGATGTGCCGATAGTTCAGTCGGGGAAAAAAGATAAAACAATCCAAACTGATGATTCTGTCGATCTTCTTCTCCTGCCGCAGCACTTTCAAAGCAGAACGAATATTTAATGCTATACCTCTGACTGGAACAATCAGTTTCTTATATTTATTCAGAAAATGATATGATGATAAAAGGGTTTGATTCTTATTCATTTTATTCTCATTTCTTATTGTTTTAAAACATAATTTTAGATCATAAGTGAAGAGATTCCTAAAAATTTAGAAGCACTTGGTTGTTCTAAATATTGCTTTGATTACTTTCCAAAAGAAACCGGAGACTATTCCAGGTCTTGGCTATACTTATCATGGAAAGTTATAGCCGGGGCAGATGAGGTATCATTTTTTGTAAACAAAATTGGCGATGCGAATCAGGGAGGTAACGAAGTGGTAAATTAAGAATTGTTAAGGTGAAGGATAGTGAGACCCCTTTTGGCGCGTGCCTGGTATGTTCGAATGGTGTTTGGTTCCATGGACTTTATGGGCAGCCATAGAAGCCATGCACCAAGCTGCTTTTGCTGTCGATTGAGTTACAGCACACTTGTATATTAATTACACACTCGGTCCACAACGTCAGGTTGGTAATGACGTTATCGACAACGTTTACCCCTTCAATATTTTCTTCCTCATATAATTTAAGAGCATCAGCAGGACAGCTTAACACAATTAGAAAAATGACACAAAATTGCCAATTTTGCTTTTTCAATTCTAAAAAATTTGGATAGTATAAATAAAACATAATTTAACTTCTCCAAGACTGAAAATTAGTCCGATATGCAAGCGACCTCAAGTAAGGGTTTTATAGGTTCAGGCTAAAATGAAAAAAGGTAATTTTCTTATT
Source organism: Neuroterus valhalla (assembly GCA_011762715.2). Lineage (NCBI taxonomy): Eukaryota > Metazoa > Arthropoda > Insecta > Hymenoptera > Cynipidae > Neuroterus > Neuroterus valhalla. Next base: position 8,426 of record WSXT02136993.1, read on the forward strand.
ATTAAATCTTTGACATCAGAGAAGACAAAATGTCACGTAGCAAGTTTTATTTATTATCTCTATTTGAACTGGGTTTTTTTTACTGATGCTTAGACTGGGATTCCGATCCAATGGGATAGAATATTGGTCCAGGAGATTTAAAGTGTAGCCAAAATGAGAAACAGAAAAAATTTTCCTCAGTTAACTTGTTTTTTATATTTTTCAACCAACCACATAAAAAAAAAATATATATATATATATATAACCAGGATGGCGATACGGCGGACGTTTTCAAATTCCTGGGCATTTCCCGGTTCTCATGGTCAAGTTTTTCAATTTTCCCGGTCAACTAGAAGTTACATATTTATGTATTTTGACAAGAAAATTCAAATTTTCACCAAAAAAAAAACATAATTTTTTTCTACAAAAATTGAAACTGTTGAACTTAAAATTGGAAAAATCAATTTACGATAACAAAAAAGAAAAACGAATTTCCAACGAAACAGTTCATTTTTCAACCAATGTCATGAATTTTCAAAAAACATTATGAATCTTCAACAAGAAAGTGAAATTCAAAACCAAGAAGATAAATTTTCAACTAGAAAAAAAATATATTTATCTGGGGAACTTTAATTTCCAACCATGAAGGTGTAGTGAGTAAAATACAATGCTTCAACGAAATAGTCGAATTTTGAACTCGAAAAAATTTTTTTTAACCAAAAATGGATCAGTAGCATTTTCAACTCAAAAAAGTAATTTCAAACCAAGCATAAGAGTTTTATACAAAAACAAAGAATCTTTAACTGAAGGAGTTAAGTTTTCAAATGGATTAATTAACTCCAACTGAAAAAGATAAAGTGTACACGAAAATTTGAATACTCAAATTTGGAATTGAGAAGAATGGATGTTTAACAAAACAAATGAATTTTCACCTAAAACTATGGAATTCGCAATGGGAATAAGTTTAATCTTTAGTTTAAAAAATTGCTTTTACCACAAAAAAACTAACTTTCAACAACAACCAAAAATTAACTTACAGACAAATTATTACATGTGTACATAAAATGATGAAGAAACAAATGGAATTGTAAATTTAGGACCAAAGTAGTTGGATTTTCAACCAGAAAGACGATTTTCCAACTGGAATGATGAACATCCAACAAGAATACTTCAATTTTTGCCAAAAAATTCATTTTCAACCAACAAACACAGTTATCCAACAATAGGTTAAAATTTGAACTATGAAAATAATAATTTTTAAACAAAAATAGAATAAAGACATTTTTGGCTTGAAGAATTAATTTTGAACCAAACATAAGAGCTTTCAAGGGTAGATGAATGTTCGACTAAAACGAAAAACGTTTAATTGTATACCTTTAATGGTTAACCTCAAAGAATTTTTGATGAAGAATATTACTTCCAAAGAAAAAGATAATTTACTACCTAAAAATCGATTTAAAAAAAAAATGTGAAGTTTCAACGAAATAATTGAATTTTCAATCCAAAAAGACAAATTTTCACCGAAATGGCGAATTTTGAACTAGAGAAGATCAATTTTCTACTAGAAATGAAACAGTCGAAATTCCAGTTGAAGTAATTGGTATCCAACCAAATTGATGAATTTTCAGGTACAATGATTAATCTTTAACGAAAATAGATGTATTTTATGCAAGAAGATGAAGTTTAAACCATGAAGATTAATTTTCCACAAAACAGACGAATTTTCTACGAAGTACATTAATTCTTAGAGAAATAAATAAGATTTCAAATTCGAAAATCAATGTTCAACCAAATACTTGGATTTTCACCAAAAAAAAGTGAATTGATTTTCAACAAAGTAGTAACAATTTCAACCAGAGGTGAATTTTAACTAGAATTGCTGCAACTTTATTAGAGAAATTTGATTTCCAACAAACATATTCAAATTTTGAACAAAGAAGTTGATTTTTTAACTAAAAAATCTGCCCGCTTCGCGGGCACATTGTCATCGCGCGCTTCGCGCGCAGCTCGCTTCGCTCGCAAGTTTCAGCGCGCCTAGGGCGCGCGTCCGACGGGTCTCGCGCTTCGCGCTCGATAATGTATCAGACTCGCGCTTCGCGCTCATACATTTCAAACCTCGCGCTGCGCGCTCGGGTATTTGTGTCTAGCATTCGAAATGCTTTT
>WSXT02137004.1:0-10566 GCA_011762715.2 Neuroterus valhalla
CCAATCAAATCGATTAGTTTTTTCGAAAGTTATCGTGCTCACAGACAGACATACAGACAGACATACAGACAGACAGAAAGGCAGACAGAGAGACACATTCGTAAAAACCTGTTTTTCGGGTTCAGGGGGTCTCAAAACGTGGACATTCGACAAAAACGGAGGGGGTCAAATTTTACGTAAATCTAATACCTTCTCTGATGAGAATGTAAAAATAAAATCCTTGTTACTACGTAACATGCTGGCTCACTTGAATTATTTTCAATCGGAAATAGCGTATTACGAAAAATTAGAGGAAATTCTAACAGAAGGAAAAAATTTCGATGAAAGTTCCGTCGTTTGATCAAAACTTGAAGAGAAAATTATAATTTCATAACTTGTGTAGATACATGAAATATTTACGTAGACAGAAATTTCAAATTAAAAAACATATCGTAGACATATGAAAGAAAAATATTTAAGGATACAGTTTGTGTTAAATATAGAGTGAGCGCCGGTCTACATGCATATAAGTGTTATTAGGAGTGAGCGTGTGTAGTGAATAGTATCTAAATCGTCAGTACGCTGACTAAAGTCAATATGAGAACTTCTCTCACGGTCTAAAACCGTCGAGTAAACAACCGACGTATGATTTTCGGATTTAGTGCAATTTGGGGTAATTCAAATAAATCCTCTGTTTTTTTATTAACAAATAAATATTGACTGTTTTAATTCATTTAAAAAACTATTGTCTATCTTGTTTCTCATAAGTCAAAATCGTGTTTCTCATATACAGAAATTTGCAATTATATTTGCATTTAACAGTTTGAAAAAGAGAAAGAAATGCTTTAGCACTATATAGATTGGATTTAGAATCTCAAAAATGCTGCCTCATCTGCTGGGCAACTTGCCAGCAACTTAGCCTGTTGGCTGGCTTGTGAAAAAAACCGTCGGCAGGTAAGCTAGTCATAGAACCACCCATAAGGAAATATGCTAAAGACGAAGAAAGTAAATCATTGGGATCGGCTGAAAGTGGAGTCAGAAGTCGAGAGTAAAGAATGGCTTCCCAGAGACCCCCAAAGTGAGGAGCCCTAAGAGAAATAAACAGCCAGGTAACTTCTTTCTTCAAAATACTTGTTACCTTCACCCTGTTCCAGTTGGCTTACATGTTTGTATATTTTTCAAATATCGTTACTCACGCTCACAAAATTATTTCCGTTGTCTAAGTGTATCGAAAAAGCGTTGGCGAGTTCTGAATGAACTGCTTTTATCGAGAGAAACAAAAATCGACACGTACGTCTTCATTCTTGTACGGTTTCTATGATGATATTCCTTTGTGGAAGAAGGTCTGCAATAATCAACGCCCACGTGGAAGAAGGGCCAGATGAACGTTGCTCGCTTCAGTGTCAAGTCACCTATGGGATATTTAACTTCGTGAGGTTTTGCTCTGGAACATTCCACGCATTTTCGTATAACGTACCGAGTAGCATTTCGCCCATCAAAGACATAGTCTTCGTTTGAATCTCAGCGACTGGATTGGCAACGAATGTGGGCAAACTACGAGGTGGAATATTTATCCAGTTGAAGACAATGGTTGCATCTGACCAAAAAAAGTCTTTGCAAATTTAGTTTGAAGTAAGCGAACTGCCGCGTTGAACAAATATAAAAGAAGAGTAGCGGCGCTTGATTCTAATCTTGTCAGAGTCTTGGGTTTTATTGGAGCATGTAACTGAATCATTACGTGAGAGAGGTCCGCCCGAGATGGTACGGAATTGTCCGAGGGCTCCCAAGGCCTCAGGCGTCGGATCATGGTAGACTGCCTCAGTCTTATCTCGTCTGCCCAACAGTAACCATGAATCGTGCTAGTGCTTCGCATCTCTTCCTCTCGTCATCAAAGCCACTTTTCTTCTTACCTGGATCATCACAGACACGAGGATTTATTTTAAAGAGACTCTTTCTTCAACTTGTTTTACCCTTTTCTTAGCGTTCAGAACCTCTTTTCGTTCCCTCGATATTACCTTAGTAATAACTGGCACCCGACCTAAATTACCCACACTTTTCCTAAAAACTAAATTTATCTGAGAATAGGAACAAATCTGACATTCTTTACACAATCATACTCCCACTCTAATGATTTTTTGTTCTCGCATGCATCTGATCCATTTGTCTCGGATTGTTTTATCATTGCCATTTTTTACCTGATGATTTTGTATTTTTATTACTGCTCATGAGTATGCGAACCAAAGGGAATCGGAAAAAGTTAATTTAGAATTGTGTTTCGAAACTTATGAAATCACTCGAAAGTTTTCTTTTGTTCTTAGAGAATAAGAACCAGTGGAGGATGTTTTTGGAATAGAAAACTAGAAAAGTCTGGGAGAATTGGAATCTTTATTCAGGAATTTAGATTAAAGAAGTTGGATAAAATTTAGAAAAATCGAAATGTTTTTTGGGAAAATTGAAACTATTTTTCGAAGAGCTTAAACGGTAAGTTTTAGACAGAATTGGAAAAACGAAACCTCCAATGGAAAAACCAATTCATTTGAGTATAGTTACAAATATTTCAGGCAGCCGGGCAAGGTAAGGTATTAGTGCGTGCAAACAGGCTCGCAGGTACATCGTTCGTCCTCGCAAGCACCACGCAAGGTTTCGCGACGGATATCCCAAACAAAGGATCTGGGAAGGAATCTGATTGAAATTTATTTAAAATATTCTCGTAGAAAATAAATTCAAAATGTTAACCTAACGAGGAATTTAGTATAGGATGTCCACGTACTACAAGCCTTAGTTACATTCAAATAAGATGAAACTCAGGTCAGGCTAATTCAAGCAAACAATGGCTAAGTCTAAAGATACATTAAGCGACCATGATTGTTTGGACTCGGAAGGTGCGGCTGCACTTTCAAACTAATGCGAAAACAAAAAAGTCACAGCAAGACCATCAATTAATAATCAGGACTTATTCCTTCCCCAAAATACGGGAACTATTACTAAAATAATTAATGGGTCAATAGGACATTCACTCATACTTGGCTGAAACCAGGAAACTGCTTAACAAATTATATCCGAGAAAAAATCGGGAATGGGTATTGCGTAAAGCTTATGAGAACCTTCAAATAGAATATAAAGGGTATATGAAACGTAATGATTTTGGCACTTTTGAGGAATAAGTGGATTTGAGAAAACAACGGAAAACTGCTAGCCAAATCCAAAATCCGATGGCAAGTTTTACAAATTACATAACCAAAAATTGGGGACAAAAACGAACGGTAACTCAGCAATAGCAACGGTGAAAGGAATGCTTCAGGGAATACTAACAAGGATAAAAAGAAAAATTCGATTAGTCAGAATAATAACAGAAGCAGAAATCCAATTCAAAACCAGGGCCGAAAACAATTGAAGAATCGATATCAATTTCCTCCAATCGTATTTTTATCTCTACCTTTTACAAACCATTATCAACAAAATTTCAGATCTAGATTTTTACCGGAGAAACGAGGCTCAAACCAGGAACAAAACAACCCCATGCTGTAATTACCAATAGAAGACGCAGAAAATAATATAGGAAATAATGAAAGTCACGGAAATAAAAACCCAAAATCAGTTAATAACAATAAACAGAACTCGCAAAATAATACGAGTTCGAATTCGGGTAGAAATCAGGATCCAAATTTCAAAAATTCAAATTTAAAAGATAACACAAATAACGGCAAATAAAGGGCAGGTATAAGGACAGAAACCTATTAACAACCTATGCAACCTATTAACCAAACGCGAGTAACTCTAAATTTGGATGGAGATGAAGTATCTGAAACACGATTCCATTTCATGACGAAATTCGAAAATAACTTTTGTCGAATTTCAATCGATACAGGCGCTGTACATTCATATGCGATCAAGGAATTACTAGAGGCAATCAAAAATTCCGAAAATTCAATTATTAAATCCGCCCCCAAGAAAATACTTGTCACAAACGGAGAAATTGTCGATATCGTTGGACAAGTAGTGATCCCAATTATTTTCGAAAAAAGTGAAACATTCAATATTCAGCTTGGTCCCGAAACCTGACATCAACTTTGAGGAAAATAAATATAACAAAACTGTTTGTATAAGGGATAAGTGAGTATTTAAGAACGAAAACAGCAAGATAGATAAGAAACGAAAATCCGGAGGTAGTATTAATTTGAAAAGCACAAGGGTGCCTAATAAGAGCATTCCAAAGGTAGTAGATATAGTGCAATTCCCCTTGTAACTATTAATCCTAATCAATCTCAAAAACCAGAAATCGTTCAAAACCACGGAACGAATTCTAAAAAAGATATCCCAAGCCTGAAAAGCATTCTAATCTCTAATAAAGTCCCACCTCTAGAGGGCCTCCCCACCCAAGGTGCTAGCGACGGGATGAGCACACGACACTCATTTGACGTTGGAATACCTAGAAGTAGGAAAAAATTTCAAGGAAATAATTCAGAGGAGATGTTTTATAATAGTGGATACGATGACTCGTATAAAAATTGCTACAGCAATCCTTAGAAAAACAAAAAGGTTTCTAAAACGGGAAATAGACAAAAATCTCCAAAATAAAATGAGATAAACGATATTGACAATAAGAATCAATGGTTTGATTTCAAAAATAGACCCCTACGATTATATAATATTTCCAATAACTTAGGAAAAATCGACAAATGAAACAATTGTTCGACAGAATATTGCGACGGTATTGTTGAGCTCAACGAAAGCCAGCAGAAACAATTAGAAAAGCTATTAGAAAAGAAACTTATGATTCACGCAGGGAAAGAACTTAGGGCGACTTACTTAACCAAACATAAAATTGACGTCGAGGGACACGATCCCATTAAGAGACGATATTATCACGTGAGCCCAAAAATAAAACATATTATTTATCATACCATAGATATATTATTAGAACAGGGAACAATAGAACCCTCTTGTTCGGATTGGTCTCACCTGATCGTCATGATAGAAAAACCAAGGGAAGGCTACAGATTTTGTTAAGATTTCAGGAAGGTAAATAATATCACAAAGGAATACCTATACCCAATCCAACTTACGACAAATATTTTCGATACCTTAAGATCAGCTAAATTCATTTCAAAACTCGATTTAGCTCCAGACTTGGGACCTAACGTTTTTTGTTATTTAGACAATATTGTGATTGTTACTCAAAATTTTGAAGACCATTTAAAATACATCCACATTGTACTGTACAAAATAAACGATGAAAACATAACGATCAGCGCAGGAAACTGCGAGTTCGGCTGCTCAGAAATTCAATATCTTGGTTCCAAAATTAACGAAAAAGGACACCAAGTGGACAAGCACTAAATGCAAATAATCCTTGAATCCTCTAAACCTAAAGGCATTAAACAGTCATAACGCATAATAGGTTGTTAAAAGAAGATAAGACATATAATTGGGGATTAGAATAGGACGAGGCCTTTCAGAAAACAAAAGACCTACCTACAACAGCACCAATTTTGACATGCCCAGACTTTACTAAACCTTTCCACCTTGGAACTGACACAAGTAATACAGACCTGGGAGCCGCACTTACTCAAACCATAAACGGTGTAAATCATATTATTGAGTACGCAGGCAGAGGCTTAAATGGTGACGAATCTCGACACCTGGCCTCAGAAAAAGAGTGCCTAGCCGTGGTTCGGGCCATATGTAAATTTAGACCGCATTTAGAGGGTTACAGTTTCAATGTAATAACAGACCACTTAGGGCTAAAGTGGCTCCATAACATAAAAACCCCACTGGTCGATTAGCTGGATGGGCATTGGAACTTTTGGAATATGACTATGGAGTCATGTAACGCAAAGGTAGTTCTGATCTTGTCCATGATATTCTCTCGAGATCAGGAGGTCAGTCGAACAACGTCGCGTCCACGTTGGCTTGTAGTTCAGAAACCCCAGAACTGGAAGTAGACGATAAAACAGATAACCGGTACTCTACTGAAATGAGATAAGTTAGGAAAAGACAAGAAGAACCCGAAAAATGGCGAATCCGAAACTCACAACTCTATTCTCACGGAGCCGATCCATGAAAATCAAATCTCTTACAAGACTTGAACCGTTGGAAACTAGTCATACCCAACAAGCTTAGAGCTCAAGTTTTACGAGAAAACTACGATGAATCTCAGGCAGGACAACTGGGCTCAGAGAAAACTTGCGCGAGAAAAGCTAAACGTTACTTCTGGCTGGATCAAATACGTGAAAAACTGTCGGACTTTTCAAAGAGTAGAACCTAGTAATCAGAGTAAGATAGGGAATAATGGGGAAGCGAATCATCGAAGAACCATGGACCATGTTAGCAGCTAATATCATGGGACCATTACCAAATTCGAAAAAAAGAAAAAATCAATACATTCTTGTTTCCGTAGATCGTTTTACAAAATGGATAGAAATGATGATATAGAATTCCAAAGTGTAGACAAATAGACGTACACATTTAGTAATTTACAAATAATAAAATGAGAAGACCAAAAGAAATTAGACAAGGCAGATGATATACAGGCCAGCCGATATAACTTAAGAAGAAGACCGGTAGAATATTAAGTAGGCGATAGAGTACTAAAGGTAGTTTACAAATCATCGAGCAAGGCAAATAAAAAGGCAGGTGAATTGTACGACCATTACGAAGGTCTATTTATTATTAAAAAAGGAATTTCCCCCAAAGATCTACGATTTCAAAAACCTCAAAGGAAATAGTATTAGGGAATAGAATATTGATGACTTTAAGTTGGGAAATTGAGATTTAGATGATGGCGAAAAGACAATGGATCAATAGCATTAATGATACAGAATAACTGAAAAATGACTCTTAACAAAACTTTTAACTCAACTACTGTAAGATGAATCCAATAAATAAATAGATAAATAGCTGGAAAGTTAACACAAAATCAACTCCATAAACGGGATAAAGAAACCATTCCATAAAGAAGACCATACTCAAAGGACCAAATTGAAGTTTCCAAAGCTGCTGAATCCAAATTTTTCCAACGAGGATGACTGAACCCAACAAACCAGTAGGTCAAACAGTTTGGCGCATTGAGCGAGTATCAATCGCTTTGTTGCGGAATCTTTCGAATTTTCAACTTGATCGAATATAGAATCGGATCGGTGGTTGAATCCCAATGTATTCCCAACGCCTTTGTTGCTTCTGGGGGATCGAGGGAGAGGTACGCATTAGCTGATCCGCTTGAAAACTCCTGGTATAGTTCAGGACGATTAGATCCTCACTTTCGTAGATTGAATCCACCTCGTCGTAAATGATTGATTAAATCTTCTTTTAACAGTAACGCTTCTTGTACTGATTTTTCTCCGGTCAACAGGTCGTTGACATTGAAATCGCCATTCAAAGCGGTCACCGCAAGAGGAGAAGGTTCTTGCTGAACGTCTGCGAGTTGAGGCAAGGTTCGAATTGCGTCTGCTGAATATAAGCAGTGACTGTGATTGGAAAAGATCTGAAATCGCTAACGAGAGAAATAACATCTTTTATTGTAGGCCACCTAAAAGAGTGTCATTTGAAGAGATTTTGGTTGTAGTTTTATACACGGTCCTTGTTTTGGATGTAAGTCTGTCAGCCTTTATTACAATCTGGTGAGGAAGATGATGGCCAGGCCGTAAAAGGTTCTGCTTGGCAACTGGAAACATATGACCTTCATTGAAATAACCCTCAATACAGTCTTCGTACTGGGACTTGAGTTCAGGATCCCTAGCAATTCTTTTTTCAAGCGCATGAAATTGTTGGGAGGCTATCGTTTCAGTATCTATAAATAATTCTTTTTTATCATTGAAGGCTAACCCAACTACGAAACGACCGGACTTGTCGCAATCAGTTGTGTTTTTGTAATCGTACTCTGTAGCATGCTCTCCCTTTTGAAAGTATCTCGAAAGAATTTTCTTCTTCCCATTCCCACAAGATGTGCAAGTCCTGAAAGTTGATCAGATTTGACGACACGGGCGATTGTGGTTGCAATGGAGATTTGCGGGTTTGAGGACTGACGTACCGTCCTGCAAAGATCCAGCCGTAATAATTTTTTTGGAAGAGTTACGATTGTCCTTTGACCTTACTTCGACCAGCACGCGTAAACTTATAAAAATATTCAGCGTCTATTAAGCGATCAATCTCTGCAGGTTTGCCAAATTCCAGATCTGCTTAGAAGATCTGGTCTGGAATTTGTATAGATTTCTTATTGAAGAGAATCGCAGGAATAAACTACAAAATACCTTGAAAACTGAAAATGAGAGTTCGAGATCTAATTGTCCATAATACGATATAATTTCAGTAGCAGTAACTTATTTTATACAGGATTGGAGATTTTCAACTCTCCTCAATGTTGCATTGATTCCCTTCTTCTGTAGACCTAGAGCATTTGCGAATTTCTCAGCGAAAGAATTGCACTGGGAACAAAAATCTCGGAAGGCTCGGCAAGGATGATACTGTCCCGTGCTATCTAAAATATCAACTTTCGCTGTCCCGAAAATTACATGGCTGAAAGATATCTCACTGGAAATGCGGTATTGAGGCCCAGTCCAAGGAAAAGGGATGAATCTCGAAATATGGTAACCTGAGGTGAGTTGAGATTTTGGGGAATGTGAGCATTCAGTGATCAGTTTCAAGAAAAGCCTTAATACATTAAGGAGCTCTCGTGGGGGCCTGTTAGAGGTTAAGGCGTAGTAAAAATTGTCGAAGAGTCCTAGACTTAATCCCTAGGTTGTCGACAAAATCACATCTTGCTTGTAAATTTAAAAGATAAAGTGATGGTTAGGAAGTTTCGGAATCGAGCTTCAGGATTAAATTCATGAATTCCTAAATTTTGAAAATGTCCATAAACAGCTTCATGTCTATCGTTGGTCATACGATCTTCGAGCATCTGTTCTTGGCTACAAAATATGGAAATATTTGCCCTTTTCTTAAACTTGAAATTTTCTGAACGAATGTTAAAAGAATAAAATAATTATTGCTACGTAATATTGACAATCCTCTCGCGTTTCCCTTCACTGAACGATATCACGTGTCATAGTTTAATTTTCCATTCCTGTCCACTGCCACTCCTCATTCAGGCTCCAAAGAGTATTCACTTTGTTTTCCTCCATCAAAAGATCTTGCTTTAGGGTCCCAAATAAGACTAAATTTATTTAGTTCTCCTTGCTCTTTTACTTCTAGGTTAGAGTATTATGTGAGTACAGTCCTCTCGCCTTCTATATTTTTGAATGAAGTGCGCTAAGAAGTAACAAATTTGACAAAGGAATGGATAAAGAATGGGCAAACGTAATACAAATCCATAAAAGTAAATTATCTCTTTACCCTTGCGGCACTTGCATCTTGAGACTTAGGCTTCTCTTATAGCAGATCTTTGTCAGAGAAAATTTTGGCATTAGCTAATTGTATCTACAGTGTAGACTCTGCTGCTGCATGACCATCAACCTAAAAAAATATGAATTATGTAAACAAAATGATTCAAATTCGAAGAACAGTGGATAATCATCTCCGTTAAAGCATTTTCCGATTACCTTGCGCTTCACTACATGAGGTGCTTTTCGTTAAAGTGCGGTTCCTTTGTCAGAATTGTTTCATGAAATGACAATAGCATTCTTTCTGAAGGAAACTTCGGTCTTTGCTTCTCGATGAGACGATCAAGTTCTCGTTCAATTCCTGCAGTTGTATTTTAGTGAATGACATTTCAAATATTTAAGAAAATTGTCTATCCAAAATTTGTGGGCATTCATCGTTGGAACCGGGTAAGAATCAACTTTTACCTCCCCACCCTCTCCACAAACACATTATATACACATATATATGGTATTATGCCTTTATGACCACTTGCAAACTAGCTAACATTACTTTGTTAAGTACAGGGGGGGGAGGGGGAGTCAATGGCAACTAATGCATAGGACCAAACTCCATTTTTGTGATACTTTTGTGCAAAATTTGAAAACATTTTTTCATAAGTTTTCTGAGAATAATTAAAACGATTTTTTGGATTCATTTGAAAGGATACTTTGAAAGGAATAAAGATTTGAAAGGAAGACTTCAAAAATAATGTAGAAGATTTTTTGTGGAAGAATATTTTTTCTAAGAAAAATATGAAAAGATCTTAAAAGATGGAAAAAAGAGTGAAAAAATAATCTAGAGAGATTGAGACGCTCTCATTGCTCAGAATTTAGTAGAGTTTTGGAAAAGTTCGAGTTTCATTCGAAAAGTATCAGGTGAATTAAACAAATATCAAAGATATTCGACAATATCTGAAATCTGCACCCCCTGGAAATCAAAAAAGAAACCAAGAATCCAACGATCAAATTTGGACAAACACCCTCGAGTTTACCTATTAAAAAGAAAAACAGTGAAAATAAAAAAGAAGAAAGATAAAAGAGTAGGCAACCTCCAAGTCCCATTTTTTCTCTCATTTTATCTTCCGTCCTTTTTTTCTAAAAAAATCTGCCCGCTTCGCGGGCACATTCTCATCGCGCGCAGCTCGCTTCGCTCCCAAGTATCAGCGCGCCTAGGGCGCGCGTCCGTAGGATCTCGCGCTTCGCGCTCGATAATATATTTGACTCGCGCTTC